>VUQH01074152.1:0-15060 GCA_015106775.1 Etroplus canarensis
AAACGCTGCTACCACACATGCTGTTTTCAGCACTAGTGTCTTGTTCTTGTATTGTCTTTTTCATTGCCTTTCTTGTGTACTGTTTTCTACAGTGTTGGACTTTGTACTATGTACTATGTACAAAATTAGGGTGTTCTTTGCATTGTTTGCAACTATTGCACGTGTTGCACACATTGCACTTTATTTATTTACTTTTTAAATCTTTTAAACTTAAATTTTAAACTGTGGAAAAAACCCCCCCACCAGTCCTAGCTCTGTTTCTCATATTGATACCTTCTGTCATATGTCTCTGTCATATGTCATATGTTTATATGTTGCACCAGGTCCTGGAGAAACGCTATTTCATTTCACTATGTTCTGCGTCAGCTATATGTGGTCAAAGTGACAATAAAGCTCTCTTGATCTTGAATCTTGAATCTTGAAACAAGAAATAAAACACGAGCAGCCCAAAATACAATAATCAAACTAAACATAACAAAACCCAAAGGCCATGACATAAAATCACTACTGTGACTAAGAAAGTATCATCTAGTTGTTCAGCAACACACGCTTTCATATTTAAATTTGTGTGTTGCTATAAAGTCCAGGTGATAGCACAAATAGTTCAAAAGTAGGACATTTTGGTATTTCATTCATTTTCAATTTAAAAACTACCCACAGACCCCTTCAAAAGTACTAGAACAGCAAGGCCAATTCATTTGTTTTTGATGTGTACTCAAGATATTTGTGTGTGAGATCAAAAGATGTATATGAAAAAAGAGATCAAAGTTTCAGCTTCTATTCCCTGGTATTTACATCTAGATAAGTTAAACAACATAGAACATAAACATATTTTGCATCAATGAGTCCAATTTTTTAATGCCCACAAGTACTGGAACACAACAAGCAAACGGTGTTTCTCATTACCCAAATGTGCCATATAAGATTATTTTTTAGTCATTAAGTAGTATTTACTCTCAGTTTAAGGGTTAACATTTCACCTATGAGGACTGCATTTGTAGTAAAGAAGGGTAGATCAACAGACCAGAGAGCTGCTTATAGGAGAAAAGCATGTCATTCTGAAGCTGAGAAAAGGGAGGAAATCTATCACAGGCAAAAACACTGGGCATGGCCAGTACCACAATTTGGAAAGTTCTAAAAAAGAAGAAAACCACTGGTGTACTGAGCAACAGGCATCAAACTAGTTGTTCAGGGAAAACACAAACTGATGACAGACAAATGGTGAGAGCAGTAAAGAAAAAACCCCAAAAAACAGCAGCCTGTTGCATCATGAACAACCTCCAAATAATAGGGGTGGAAATTTCAGTCCACACAGTCGAAAGTGACTTAGAGAACAACAATACAGAGGCCAAACCGCAAGATGCAAACCACTCATCAGCTGTAAAAATCAGAAAGCCAGATTGGAATTCACAAAAAAAGTAGAGATGAGTCATAGCAGTTTTTGAATAGAGTTTTATAGACTGATGAGACAAAGATGAGCCTTTACCAGAGTAATGTAAAGGCCAAAGTATAGAAAAAGAAGAGATCTGCTCATGATCCTAAACATGCAAGCTGTGAAGCATGGTGGAGGTTGTGTCATTACTTGGGCTTGCATGGCTGCTTTTTGATCAAGCTTAATCCTTTTTACTGATGATCTAATTCATAATGGCAATAGCTGAAAGAATGCATAAGTCTACAGAAACCTACTGTCTGCCACTTTACAAAGAAATGCTTCTAAGCTAGCTGGGAGGAACTTTATTATGCAGCAAAACAATGAGACAAAATAAACTGTCAAATTGAAAAAGGACTTAATTGGGGTGGAAAAATAGAACAGTTTGGACTGGCCAAGTCACTCTTAACCCAATTGAACATTTATTTTAACTCCTGAAGAAAAGACTGAAAGCAGAAATCCTGCAAAAACAAACAACAACTAAAATATGCTATGGTAAAAGCCTGGAAATCATAACCAATTAAGAAACGAGAAATCTTGTGGAGGCTATGGGTCCTAGGCTAGATTCCATTATTTTGAGGAAGGGCTCTACAACCAAATATTGAGCATTTTTTACTTTAATTTTGTTGAAAACATTCTGTTGTGTTTACGTACTTGAAACACCAGGTGGTTCAATACAAAATGGGCTATGTTCTATATTGTTTAACATATGTAGGTGTGAATAACAGGGAATAAAAGCTGAAACTCCGATCTCTCTTCTTATATTCATCTTTTGATCTCAAACGCAGATGATTTCAGTGAAAACTGGCCTTCTATTCCAGTGCTTTTGGAAGAGACTATAGTTGTTTTTAGGATTTTGGTTCTCTCACACTTGTAGCCCAAGGCCTCAGATAGTAATAATATAATATAATAATAATATAAAATGCTTTTCCAGTCATTCATAACCAAGAGACCCTGAAGGATTAATTTACTTCCCTAGGAATATAATTGTATCCATTATTATATAAATCCTAATGTATTCACTTATACAGTGATTACCAAGATTCCTTGTAATGACATCTAAATGTTATTTTCTTGATGTCTGTCTTGCTAAAAATTTTATTGTAATAGAGCCACTAAGGTCTCTTCAGGGTAACTTGGAGCAAAGTGGAGCAGTAACAGATGGGGCTATAGTGAGACATAGCTGAAGCTACAGGAAGCAGGGAAAGCCCTGGTGCTTACAGTGTCTCCTATTCTGTGCTAATCTGCAGTGTGAAGGCTTAGGAGCTGATTCAGACCCAAGCAGGATTACCACTGTCATATGACTGAAGTGTTGTGGGCAATCTGGGTGGTCAGTGTAGAAGAAAGATGAGTACAGAACACTGGGGACAGGTAAAGTTTGAGATTTACTAAAGTCATTTACAAAGAAAGAATAAAAATGCACTTTTAAAATAAGCTTTTTATAGTGTCTATAATACAAGGGAGCAGCCGAAAGGTACATAGTGTCTATGCCATGTATTTAATGTGGTTAGAATATATTCTGTGAACTACACTCAAAACTGTTGTGAAGAAGTATTAACAGATACCTCACAGTATACCCATATGCTTGGAGGAAAGCAAATTAGCAAACATTTCAGTCAACACAGAGAAAGGGAGGAAGATAACTATGGAGAGACACGAATACAGGGGAGGGGAATATTCAATAAACAATTATGACACAAAAAAGATGAGCCAGCTCATCAGCTCATTTCCTCCAAGTCCCGAAAGTGCAGTACAACATGTGCTTTTCCTTTGGTACAAAGACAAAGATCACTACCGTGGTGATGGGGCTAACGATAAGCACTTCCACTTCTACACTGATAGCTGCAATGTTCTGTTGGAAACAAAATCTTGCAGGAACTAATTACAAGTAGTTGCACTGTTTTATGCATTTTATATCAAGTCATTACATATATTCTTTTTTCAGTCTTGGCTTGTTGAAGTATTTCATGTCAACATTTCATCAATACAGGCAGTGATTTATTGCAAGGGTGCCTCTGTTGCGCAAAATCTTTGAGTGCCATAGAAGCTATTTCAACATTTCCCCTGCTCCACTAACTTTTTTCCATCCCTGCATATGAGCGGATATTTCCCTTTTAGCCACCAGCTCTTTTAATGATTGAAATTCATTTCTGTGCGACAACAAATGAAAAATGTATCCACACTTCCTCCATCCACTCTAACCTGGTGGGTTGGAGCGAGTGGGCATTAGAAAGAAATCGATTAATGTAAATATGAGGTATTTAACAGATGTGGCAAATGACAAATGTTCAGCTTTCCAGTTTTTATTTTCAGAGATGCCACTGCTTTTTTAAAGTTTTGTTCAGAACTGGAAAAAAATTATATGAAGAAATTCGTCAAAACATATCTGAGTTGCAATTAACAAAAGGAAACTTTTCAACACTAAATCTCCTGCAGCATTTATGTGAGTAACACTGCAAACCCACATACACAATAACAGATCTGAATGGAACAGAAGAGATGCTTTTTCTGACTCTTCATAAATGATTGTGATTTACTCGTAATTTATTTATACAGCAATCTGTATAAGTAAATGCTTTAAGGCCAGTCTCACGGGATATCATTTTTTCCAAGCAAATGACCTTGCTGAAATGAACATTAAAGTCTCAACATATAAATTTCAAGAGTTACTTTTTAAGTGAATTCATTAATATGGAGCTCACAGAATGCCAAATTTAGTTTTTAAGTGAATACCCTCCTTTTATTATTTTACCAATTTTACCTTTACTTTTGCTTGCAGTGCAGCTTTATCTTGGAAAAGACAGCATGAATAAATTCTTATTTAAAATGAAATCTTGTGTCATGGTCTCTGGAGTTGCTTTGGAGTATTTGGATTCTTGTTAAGTGTTTTCTGCTCATTCTTAGTGTTCACTTTAAGTTTTTGATTATTTTTAGGTTGAGGCTTTTAGATTTCACAGTAATTGCAATATTAAGTACTGGTTCTTGTGGTATTTGTCTTCGAGTCACAGGGAGATATTTCTGAAGGTTTGGATTCCTGATTTGATTTATTATCCTAAGAGTGACTTTGTTTTCTTGCGGTATTTTTAAGTATTGCATTTCTGTCTTTACTACATGTTTTTTCTAGCTAATTTTTTTTTCTTATCCTGTGTTTTGGCTCACAATTTCATTGTTATTTTGTTGAGTTCAAGTTATATTGGATTATTGCAGTTCTGGTTCCCGTCTTGTTTTCATGGAGTTGTATTTGTCTGTTCATATAATTTACTATTCAAGCCGTTGTTAATTCTTAGTATTTATTTAGCTTCAGTTTCTATTTTGAGTTTAGTTCCCAGAGCATTTTCTGATTGTTCCTTTGTCTGTCTTGTCTTTGTATTCTCTCCCATTTCCTGTTTTATTTTAATTGCTAGTTTCCTCTTGTGTCTTGTTTTGGATTTGATTTTTCCCCTGATTGTCCCTATTGTCTGCACCGGTGTCTCGTTCACCCAGCTGTGCCTTATCTCTAATCAGCCTTTTGTGTCTATGGGTGATATACAGGACACATATATTGGGACATACCCAATATTTGCTCCAGTCCTCCCTCCGCCGGTTGTCATGGCATCTCTTGAGCTACCCTCCAGCCCTTGTGCTTTTTTACTTTGTGTGCATTTCCAAGTATGTCTGGATTTTAGCATAATGATCATAACCATAATGAACTGGAAGAATAAGTTTTGTAGCAAACTCAGTACAAACCCCTTTTCCAAAAAAGCTGGGATGCTGTGTAAAATGTGAATAAAACTAGAATACAGTCATTTGCAAATCCTTTCTAAATAATATTTAATTGAATGCAGTATACAAAGACAAGATATTTGATGTGTAAACTGCTTTTGGAAGTATAAATACATTCCGATGTTTGCAACATCCAAAAAAGTTAGGAAAGGGGCAAAAAAAGACTGGGAAACCTGTGGAATGCTCAAAAAACACCTGGAACATTCCACAGGTAAGTAGGTTAGTTGGTAACGTGACCGCACCATGACTGAGTATTAAAGGAACACTCCCGAAAGGCTCAGTCATTCAAAAGTAATGAAAGTTTGAAATTCTGCACTTTGTAAAAGACTGCACTCCAGCAGTTTATGAATGACATTCCAAGGAATTGCGAGATTTTATCATGTACACTCCATAATATCAAAAGATTCAGAGAATCCAAAGAAAGCTCTGCACACAAGGGGCAAGGTTGAAAAGCAACACTGAATGCCTGTGACTTTCAAACCCTCCAGTGGTGCTGCATTAAAAACTGGCATCATTCTGTGATGGATATTACAACGTGGGCTTGTGAACATTTTGCCAAACCACTGCCAGTTAAGACACTATGTCACTGAATCTACAAATGTAAATGAAGACTCTGCCATGCAAAGTGAAAGCCGTATAACAATTACACCCCGAAACACCACCAACTTCTCATTTGAGATGGACTGACTCAAAGTAGAAAAGTGCGCTGTGGTCTGACGAGTTTTTGGAAAAAATGGCCCCGGCCTAAAGAGCAAAAGGACCAACCAGACTGTTGTTACCACAAAATTAAAAAGCCAGCATTTGTGATGGCATGGCATGTATTAATGCCCATGGCAAGGGTAATTTACACATTTGTGAAGGCAACATTAATGCTGAAAGATGTATACAGGTTTTGAGCAACATCCAGATGATGTATTTTTTTAAGGATGTCCCTGTAGAGTTACAACAGCTTGGCTTCAAACTAAAAGAATATGGGTTCTAGACCAGCTCACCTGCAGTCCAGACCTGTCTTCCACTACAAAATGTAATGAATTGCAAAATATGACAATGGAGACCCTGGATTATAGAGCAATTCAGGATGTAAATAAAGCAAGGATGAAGCAAGACTTTGACTTTCAAAAACTTCAATAATTAGTGTCTTCAGTTCCCAGACGCTTTCTGAATGTTGTTAGAAGAAAAGGTGATATAACACAGTGGTATACATGCTCATATCCCAACTTTTTTGGAACATGTTGCAATCAGAATGTGTGTATATTTCAACAAACAAAACACCAAATAAAGTTTATCAGTTTGGACATCCAATGTCTCGTCTTGTGCTGTGTTCAATTGCATATAGGTTTAAAAGGATTTGCAAGGATTTGCAGTGTATTCTGTTTTTATTCACATTTTAAACAAGATCATGGGAGCATCACATATCTATCACATTTTTTAAAATCAGCATCTAGCTAAGCCATCATTTTAATAAAAGTCAAGCTTTTTATAGTTTTAATAGTAGTTTGACCAGTTGTTAAGCAGTTTTTAAAATAAAAAACATAATGCAATGCACAGATTCCAACATAAGCTGGTATAACAGTCTCATAATGATTCCGTTGCTCTCGAAGGAGCTTTGTCAAATCAAATAAATAATACTGATGATAATGTCTTTAGGATTATCTCTGTGCGGGCTTGGAGAGTACAACGACAGTTCTAAAACTCGTTTTGTTTAAAAGCAAAGGTGATGTGAGAAAAAAGAGATTCATTATAGAAAGAGTAAGCTCTATTCCTTTTTTGCTTGATCCATATTAGTGACTGGAAATTGTAAAATCTCATCCTTTGCTGCTTCAATTTTGACCGACCTTTTAAATCCCCCTTCATGTTGCTCTTCTACTATTACGCAAGTTCAGCTTTTTCATGTTATAAAAACTGCAGTAGAAAGCTTCATCATAATGTTTTTCTTGAAACAGAAGCACTGTTTCCCACTTTCTCCTACGTCAAGAGCCCATGCTGGCTTGTTTGGTTTGGGTTTTGCTTCAGCCCACAGTTTTTAGCACACAAGAGTCTGAGGGAAGCAGCAGGACTCGACAGCAATCCTTGCATCTGCTCATCAGACAAACCCAAACAATGTTATTTAATTGTGTCTATATCCAGATTTTCTATTCTGACAGACAGCTGTCATCATGCTGTCATCATTTGTGTATGTCTTATATATCCCAGCATGCATACACATTTGAATCAGCCATAATATACCTTAAATATGTCGAAGCTACAGAAACAGGTTTTTAGTATCTTTTTTTATACATAAAATAACGGGTTTTTAATATATCATTATAGGATCTTAGGTTATGCATGCCTAGGTGAGTCATTGCTCAGTCACTTCCTCCAGTTAATGAAATTCTATATGGTATAACACTTAACCAGGAAATAATTGTACTGCCAGTTGTCTGATAGGTGAATTGTTATTTTTTATAATAATAATGAATCATCCAAACTTTAGACATTCATGAACTGCACAAGCTTTCATAGTCATATATGAGTGAATGAAAAAGAAACTATAACTTGTCAAGGACATAAGTAGCAGAAGATAGATACATCACTGAGCCATCCTAAAAATGGGAACATGAAAGAGGAAGGGAGTGCAGAGAACCAAGGGGCATAAAAGACAGAGTTGAGAGAAGTAGGATGCTGCATGTCAATCAAAAAGCTGAGAAACAAGGAGCGGAGGAGTCTGAAAGCTGTGATGCAGGGAGGTGTTGCAAGAGGAGAGAAAAGGAAGACAAGAATGAAAAGCTTTGTGAAACTTTGCCACAGAAACAGCCATGGCACACACAAAAGCTTAACCATTACAGAGCTATTAATGATATATAGCACCCATAACAACCATAAATTTATCTCACAGTTCCTCTCACAGCTGAAACTGTTGTTTTGGGTGCTGGACAGATTGTTGGAAACTCAGCCAGGGAGAGGAAGTGTTTATAGAGAGGCCTCATTTGGTGTGTCAAGTTAGATTCTTGTCTTTGAAATAAATGTCCCTCGTCTATTAATGTCCTCAAAAACAACCACTTGCAATTATTATTCTATTATTTTTATACATTACCGGTAAAAATCCAATCAAGGGCAGACCAATTTAACAATACTGTAAAATGGATCACTTCAACTATGTATGGAATAATAACCTGGGTGACAATCTGGTGCGGTATTTTCACAGTTTCAGCAAAGACCAAGTCTGAGTTGTGATAAGGTTCCAAAGCCTTCCTGAGATGCACCCCTTGTCTTGGTCTCAGCAGTAGTCAGCCTGGTGGTGAAGAGTTATAATTACTCCCAGCTTGTATTCATGTGGGTGGTGGGAATCAAACAGCAAATACTGATCAATGTGAGTAGGGTTCCTGTAAACTTCAATTTTCAAGCTACCTCCCTACTTAATATGACAGTGCAAGAAAGAAGGACCTTTTTATAGCTTAATAAATTATGGGACAAAAGCACAAAATGCATTTTATGCCCCTGTCAAATGAACTGATTGACTTAGTGAAGAATCACCCCTCTAAAGATCTGATGAAGTGTTAACGGCACGTGTAGTGCAATCAATGTCCACAGCAAAGAGCTCTCCACTTTATTTCATCTTAATTTTATTTCTTTAGTTCTCCTGTGATAGATAACACTTGTATTGGCAACAGTAAGGGGCAATGCTAAAATCATAGGCATGGTTACCAGGTAGTATTTATAGTAGGGAGTGTTTAGGCAAAGGATTATCAGGGCACCGAGTTTAGCACGAGCTTTAGAACTGAGACCTAAACCTGAATTGAATTTAAAATCCTTCTCCTCACATGCAAAGTCTTGAATAATCATCCCTCATCATATCTTAAGGTCATATTATCCCAATGGAGCACTTTGATCTCTGAGTGCAGCTTACTTGTGGTTCCTAGAGTTTCTAGAATTAGAATTTAAAGCAGAGACTTCAGCTATCAGGGCCCTCTACTGTGGAACCGTCCCCCAGATTGGATTTGGGAGACAGATGCCCTCTATGCTTTTAAGATTAAGTTTAAAACTTTCCCTTTTGGTAAAGCTTATAGTTAGGGCTGGATTAGGTGATGCTGAACCATCCCTTAGTTATGCTGCTATAGGCTCAGGCTGCTAGGGTGCTTCCTATGGTGCACTAACCATTTCTTCTTGTCTGCTGCACGTCATTAAATTCTGTCTTCTGTCTCTCCCGTAGTTTGTGATTTGTCAGTATTTCTCTGTGCTCTGCTTTTGTTTTTTTCTCTTTCCCCTTACCCCACAACTGATCACAGCAAATGCCTGCCCCTCCATGACCCTGGTTCTGTCAGAGGTCTCTTCCTGGTAAAATCACACAGTGGCAGCACAGTGACTCAGTGGTTAGCACTGTTGCCTTACAGCAAGACAGTCCTGGGTTCAAACCCAAGTAGTGCCCTTCTGTGTGTAGTTTGCATGTTGTGCTTGTGCAGGTTTTTCCTGTAATGCTGTCTTTCACCTCAGGACACTCTCATAAAAGAGATTTTTCATCTCAAGAGTTCACTTCCTGGTTAATAAAATGGGGTTTTCCTCCCCACTGTTTTCTTGCTGGGGTTATTGTAGGGTCTTTACCTAACAATATAAAGCACTGTGAGGTGAGTGTTGTTCTAAGTTGGTGCTATATAAATAAGATTAAATTGAAATGAATTGACCTTGACCTGTATCTTTACCTATATCTACTCCAGTCCTTGGTCCAGCCAAAGCAGAACTTGTACTGTCAAATTTTGAATTAAAATCTGGACTTTATCCAGGAGGCTGTTGATTTATTTATTTATTAGCACTATAAACTTGTAAGACGACCCTTGTACTGTACTTTACTTTCCATCTGGGTAGTGCTTATTTACATGCATTGCATGTAAGTTCTCTGACTCAGACCATTGTCACAATTACAGGGATTGCTTGTAGTGACAAAGCAGCAGTGAAAACTCTGCAGCTCCCTTCAGCTTTAAGAAATGTCTTAGTGTTTTTTAGGCACTTATTTTTATTTGATTTGGTTTTACATCCAGAAAATCTCATTTATTTTTTGTTCAGTCTCACTATTCTCATCAACCTCATTGTCCTTTTCACATAAAAGCAGGCAATAAGAAAAACTAAGCCCACTGTGGCCAACTTGTCACCAAGTAAAGACAGACAGGGGTGGAAATGAATGGTAGGGCTGAGCAATGAATCAAATTTCATTTATGAGTATAACCTCCAATGATTTAAAGAATATATTAAATAAATTTTGACAATCAGTTTATCAAAGATAACATTATTATCATGCCACATTCCAATTTGCAGCAGCACTCTTATTTTGTCTTGTGTTATAAATCCAGCAGTTGTTGCCTAGTAGTATAAAACACAACTCTAAATACAATTATCTGATGGATGAAAAAATATGCATGTACTAAACTTAGATAACTGTTACCTATAAACTATTTAATCATACTCTCTCTTTTAAACATAATGAGTAAACAGAACTATTACATTCCTATATCAGTGCTGAATAGTATCCATACATGTTTGAAAAGTGGCAAAATGTTTGTAAAAGCTGAAACATATTTTTTTAATCTAATGGCTGTACAGTGTAAAAATTCTGAAACAAGATTGAATTTTCTGGCTCCCCAAGGTTAGACTGCATTAGTGCAGGGATTCTTGTAAACCTTGGTTCAGATTTGTTGCCTTATTTCCATTTGTGATGAAATTTTTTGAGAGAAGAGAGGAGACTTGGTCTGCTACATCAGCAGCACTTTAGGAGAACACTGTGTTCCTGGCCCACTTCCCGTACAGCTTGACACGTCCAAAGCGTGGACAGGTGGTGTGGGGATGGTGCTGGAATGGTATTATGAGATGATGCCTGGTGGCCATGTGGCATCGCCCGCTCTTCGTATGGAGCAAGAGGAGGCTGCATGCTCACAGTGACCAGAGTTATGAGTCACTGGCATTGCCACTTCCTGCCAAAGCAGATCAGAATGAGTGGGGCTTTGGGTCAGGGCAAGGATAGATCATTTGATGACAAGCTCCATGACTGGGGACAGCCTCTCTGTGTAACATGAGGCTCCCACAAAGTGGCCAAAAGATGATTAGACCAATTAAGTTAGCTGTAAGCGAAAGAATGAGACAGCTAAAATTACATTAGCTATAATAGCACATAGTTCAAGAAACAATTTCTTGTACCTTAAAAAACTCTGGGTGATCAAAGTGAAAATTTATCTCCTGAAGCTATATTAAAATACATGTAGTGAATTTTAAATCAAGGCAGAACTGCTTAGTCCGACATGTCGGTATGTGTGCTTTAATGCAAGGAATCATTTTAATAAAATATCAGAGTAATAGCACTGTCCCATAAAAACAGAAATACAAAATAGCAACAATCAGACAAACCAACTAAAAAAAATTGTCAGACATTTATTTGACAATATTAAGTCAAATGCACGGCACTCTCTTTTTAGTCCTTTCTAAATTTGTGTCTGTAAACAAACAAGTTAAAAATAAAAGCTCTCAACACAGCCAAGTAAAACCTTCTATGAAAGCAAAAAAGGGTTAGTTGTAATCCTGTGGATTAATGGATTTGACAAGGGCGTGTGCCTAGTGTAAGTAACAGAGGCCAGATTACATTTAGCTAAGGTCGTGGCAGGGTGATCTGGAGGGGTCCAACCATCTTACCAAAGACACAGTATGTTTTAGCCAAATTTGCATCACAAGTGATGGAGTAACATTATGCCTTTTTGGAGATGTGTGAAGAGCTTAACATCACTACAAAGTATGCATAGTGTTTCGATTAAACTATTTAGGGCTGACTGTGTCAAATTAGAAAGCAAATAGATATCTGCAATGGTGAAATTCAACAAAAAAAAAGTTGAGTAGATTTTCAGCACTGAAATCACAAGGAGTGAAATATTGACAGATGGGAAGGCTGAAATCTTTTCCTCATGCAAACCAAGAGCATTTGGGACAAGTACAACTTTGTGCTTAAATTTATTTTATTCATTCACACACCAGAGAGGAAGCAAGATTTAGCCCTGGGTAAATCTGACTGAGATTAAAGAGGTCTGTCAACTCTTCCTCAGAATGAAGCACTGGATAATCATATTAAGCATCATATGGGCTTCCAATATTCACAGTGACATCATGCTAAGTTAGTGGCATGTGCCAGCAGCTTTTGGCCAAAGCAGTACACACATATACACAAACACCATTGTTGTGTCAAAGTGTGGCGAAAGTGTACGCACAGAGAAAGAGAGCCTCTTTATAGCAAAGTCAACAGTGGCTCTGAGTGAGGGATATGTCTTTGAGGAAGGGAGACTGACTCACCGTGGCAAGCTCATCAAACTTTCCAAAGAGTTCATTTAATAGTTTAACCAGTTCCTGGGCTGTACACTGAGAGGCCAGGCTGGTGAAGCCAACTATATCTGCAAACAGGATACTGTAAACAACAAAGAAAAGAACAATTTCAGTCAATGTGAACTGTGAACATACTGAAACAAGAATGACAGTTTCCTGATCATATAATCTCTCATGAATTTGTTTTAAATGACTTTCATGAAGCTTGAGCCAAAGTTGGTTTGAGCATTGCTTTTCAATAATGTAAAAAAACATTCAAATTAATGAGCTCCAAAGATGAATTTTCACAATTAAAATACTGTAAAAAATAACTAAAAAAATTTAGTGAGAAAGAGAGAGCAAGAGAGAGAGAGAGAGAGAGAGAGAGAGAGAGAGAGAGAGAAAACCTGCCCCATTCTCTGACTGGCAGCGCAGTCAAGCAGAGGCACTCAAAATAGAAGCAAGAGCATTCTCATGAGGATCAGAGAGGAGACATTCTAGGATATAATGCAGCCATCAAGAGTACCGGTATTCCCTTTTGACAGGCTGCATATAGGACTAAAAGTGCCTGAACTGATATCCTTGGTATGTTTTTTTAGCCAAAATAAATAATCTAAGTTTCAGATATTCTTCGACTATGATTATGGTATTTAAATAGCCTTCCTCAACCCATGAGGTCGGTTGAATCAGTGGTTAATTGTGCTATTGTGTTCATGTTTATTTCCCAAAACATCATTCTAGATATTTTTTTTGTTAGTGATTTATTAAAATTCAATTGCCGATGGGGTTGAATTTTTTTGTCTTTGAAGTGGTGCATACCAGAGAAAGTTTGGGAACCACTGAGCTTGGGTGAGCCTGACCAGGTCACTTATTATTTTTGGTGTCTCATTCATGTTTTGTGTTCTAACCATGACTGTGATTCCATTTGGACTTGATATTGCGACTTGAATCATGAACTAATCTTATTTTCGGCACCACAACCGAGACTCAGGAAACTGAGTTAGCTGTCCCCTTCTTTTTATAATGCAGGACAAACATAAAACTGCACAGGTAAAATGTGAGAGCACCCATGCTAGCTAGCTCTCATTTCTATAGTGGAAGGCAGTTAGCCCAGCTTTCTAGTTTTGGCCTTGTGAAATACAAATTTAGTACCATGATAGCTCTGATGTATGGCCCAGGTAAAAACCATCTGTAGTACCCTTTTGTTTAAAAAAAGGGGGGAAAAATATCCTGTATCAACAGCCATAGCTCATATTTAAATGTTAACTCTATGTGTGTATGGGAAACCACCCCCTTCAGAGGGCTGATGTTTACTGTTCCTACAAATATGTCAAATGATAGCTTTACTTTCCTTAGACAAAACAGAAATTATTTTAGAAAAAAAATAACCACACATTGGAAGAGTTGGCATGTTTTCCCCCCAGTTCTGTGGTTCATAAAATTTGCATTGATTATCATGTTTCACTGTAGCCTGACAAGATGCCCTGAAGTTACTTGTGCCGAAAAGTATTCACCCTGAGTGCTTTGGGGAAGTGAGGAGTGTGAACCTGATCAGTCATTAAATTCTAACCGTCCTGAAAAACTAGCATGTCTGCAGCTCATGTACTGATGGCAGACTGTTGCCTTCATGTGAGCTTGAGTTTTCACAGTGTGACAGAGTGCTGGATTTCTAAGAGAGAGAGCTGCTAAATGTCATCTTGCTGTCTCACAGATGTCACCGTAATGGAGGGCAGTGGATTCAGTTTGTGTTACTGTTTTAATTGACAACCATCTGCGGCTAACAAATACTTAAAAGGCTTAATACAATGTTAGTGTAAGCAACTTTAATTTATTCCCTCTTCTTCATCCTTGTTCCCATTTATTCGAGCTTGGGACTAGCACTAGGAGTAAACCGGCTGCAAAGTATGTCTCTAAAGGTAAACGTTGTTAATATTTGTTTTATCTGAAAAGAGAAAGTTCTCAGTCCATTCTTCTCACTGCAGTCATTTCTATTGCCGCTTTAGCAACTGAAGAATTAGAAAATCGACATAGACATCATGTAGATTAACTGAAAAAGCAATTATTCTTAAAATGTTTGTTTTTTACTTGTAATTAATATAATAAGATAGCGATATTTGTTATATCTGTAGCGATACAATATTGCCACACAAAATATTGCAGTATTATGCTGTATAGATTTTTTCACCCACTCCTTCGGCAGATGGGCTAGCTTTGCTGTGGCAGGTAATTTCAAAAGTAATGTTTCAAATAGCTCCACAAATATGAGCAAACACATGAACTGTTTCTGTGTAGTTTGGGACATGGTCTGTTCTAATAGTTAAAAGTACCTTTGCTGCATTTCCCATAAAGAAAAAAATGTTAATTGTTTGATAAATTCACTTTCAGAAATGAAGGAAAACCAGCCACACGGGCCCACAAGCCAGTGTACTCCTAGTGCCTGTCCCAAGCCCGAGTAAATGGTGAGGGTTGCGTCAGGAAGGGCATCCGGCATAAAAACTTTGCCAAATCAAATATGCGGATTCATAAATGATCCACTGTGGCGACCCCTAACGGGAGCAGTC
>VUQH01074160.1:0-12073 GCA_015106775.1 Etroplus canarensis
AAAAAACTACTTGCAAACATTTGTTTCTCCATTTAAATGCTTATTAATTGACATGGTTTAAAAATTAATACAATATAATTCTGCTTTAGCTAAAAAAAAACCTTGTGATGCATTTATTTTGCATGTGTTATGTGCTATATAGTCACAGTTATGTCCATAAGTTTTGGGACAAATAATTCTACCTATGTACACCATCCCAGTGAATTTTAAATCAGCCCATGTGTGATCAAATTTGATGTCTCTGTATTTCCTAAGCAGTTATTATAATTATTTTTCAAACAATTTAAATTAAATCTGAAAGTCTGCACTTCAATCACATTTTGACCATTTGATTTAAAAGCCACTGTGGTGGTGTACAGCAGCAACAATACAAAAAAGTGTCATGGACCTAACTGTATCTGCAGTTTTAGTGAACCCATTTTTACATTAACCCTTTAGAAATTCCTCTGAACTGTTTTGCTTCGTTCCAAGTTTATATAAATGGAAATGTACCTTTTGGCTGCTCCCTTGTATTCTCCACCGCATTGGTAATTTGGCAGAGGTTTTATGCCGGATGCCCTTCTTGATACAACCCTCCATGGTGAGAGGGACTTGTGTCCCCACCTGGAATCAAACCAGGGACCTTTCGCTTGTAAGGTGAATGTGCAAACCACTATGCTACTGGGGACACTAGAAAGTTTATATAAATGAAATGTTGAAATATTCTCATAACACAGATGAGCCCTGGGCAGAGCTGCATTTCAAGTAAATCCAGGTTAATGTCACAACATTATAATTAAAATTTAGGTATACTGCAGCTCTATTAAATAAAATGTGTAAATATTTTATGAAAGAAGACTTAAATTTTTTAACGGTCTGTAATATAGGCTCTTATAATTTTTAGCATCATGCAGGCAGTTTTGGACTCTGCTATTCCCTATCTGCATGTCAGAGAAGCTTTTGGACAGAAGATTGGACACTTTCAGGTTTGGCCTTCTATTGACTAAAGAATGCAAAGAAAATTGTGTTCTTGTATTAAATTTAAGATTGGTAGCAATCAAAGGGAATCTGACTTAACGCTCATCTGTTTAACAGCTGATGCAAGGCAAGATGGCTGACATGTACACCAGACTGAGCTCCTGTCGGCAGTATCTGTATAATGTTGCTCGGGCTTGTGACAAAGGACACTTCAGTGCAATGGTGAGAATAGCTTGTAATCACATTGGGCACTTCTGCAGCACCCAGTCAGTCAATTATTGAAGAAAATGTTAAATATTTTTTTAAAAGGTTTCTTCTTTTACAGTCCACCGAAGGTCCCTTCTAAGGATCAGATTAATGTTATATTGAAAAACTAGCTTTTAGCCGTGTATGACTAAAAAAGTTTTAGCCATACAAGAATTTAGTTTCTTTGTGAAACTTTTTTTACAACCTCAATTCCTAAAAGGTTGGGACACTGTATAGAATATGAATTAAAAACCCAATGCAATGATTTGCAAATCCCATAAACCAATATTGTATTTGCAAAGGACCTTAGAAAGTATAGCAAAATGGCACATCTCAAGGATGAGACCAGGTCAACAAAGGGCTGGAAAAGTAAGTAAGGTTGTAACTAATTAAAATTGGTAACAGGCCAGTAACGTGACTGGGTATTTGCCTCTCCCTCACCTTAGAGAGAGAGGCAAAGACTCTCAGAAGTAAAGATGGGCAGAGGCTCAGTAATCATCAGAAACTGCAACTACAAATTGTGGAGTGATTTCAGAATAAAGTTCCTCATGGTAAAATTACAAAGACTTTGAATATTCCGTCACCTTCAGTACATATCAAACAATTCTGAGAATCTGTGTAAAAAGGGCATAGCTGAAAACCAGTATTGGATGCTGGTAATTTTCAGGCCCTCAGCTGGCACTGCATTACAAACAGCCATGATTCTGACACTGCTAGAAAACTTTGCCATTCACAAATGCAGGTTAAAGTCCTATCATGCAAAGAAGCCATATATGATCATTATCAAGAACGCCACAGTCTTCTCTGGGACACAGCTCATCTAAAATGGACTGAGGCAAAGTGCAAACAAAAATTTGAAATTCTTTTTGAAAAACATGAATGCCATACTAAAGAGGAGAGGGACCAGCCAGCTTGTTATCAGTGCTCAATTTAAAAGCCTGCATCTCTGATGGTATGGGGGTGCGTTAGTGCCTATGGTACTGGCAACTTGCACGTCTGAAAAGGAACCGTCAATGCTGAAAGGTATGTACAGGTTTTAGAGCAACACATCAGACAGCAGCTGGTCTCCTCTGTACCCAGATATTTACAGACCGTTGTTAAAAGAAGAGGGGATGCTACACAGTGGTAAACATGGACCTACTGTAATTTTTTAGAGATGTGTTACTGCCATCAAATTCAAGATGAACTTTTTTTGAAGAAATGGCAAAATGTCTCACTTTAAAGATTTGATATGTTTTTGTGTTCTTTTTGGTGAATAGAATATTGGTTCGTGAGATTTGCAAATCCTTTGTGTTTTTATTTATCTTTTACGCAGTACACCAACCTTTTTTTAATTCTTTTGTGGGCTCCTCCAGGTCGCCATTTTCCTAAGTCATCTTTCTGTTACTCTTTTTCCCTTCTGGGATTAATTTTTCTACCTCTGCACACTGTGACTGTGATGGTTTGTATTTTTGCAGGATTGTGCCGGAGTGATCCTGTATTGTGCTGAGAATGCCACTCAGGTTGCTTTGGATGGCATTCAGTGTTTAGGTAAGTTCCAAGAAACTGAGTGTTTAAATCGAAACTGAAGAAAACAGTCATGGTTTATTCAGTAAAAAAATTGTATATTTCAGATTATAATCCACTCATGACTGATATAATGGTCTAGTTAATGGAAAAAATTGAATCATAAAGGGAGTCCATACTTTTTCTCCAAGTTTGGCATTAACCTAAAGTATTTTTACAAAAGAACAGTGTTAAACTTTTTCAGCATCACCCATCAGAGCTGTGCATGAGAACAAAAATGCCTGAGATTATTTATTAAAATAGCTCATCAATACAAAGTCTGTGTAATGTCCAGTGATGGAAAGTGAGTGGAGATCATGTAGTATTTCCAGTAGTGAGAACATATCTGACACTCACTCTTTCTTGTTCTGAGGTATAAGTGAGAAAGGGCAACATCATGACAATGTCCCAACTTGTTTTCTGGAGTTCATGTATAAATAAATGCTTAATCTTCTTTATTCCTTTTCCATTACTCCAATTCTCGCAGCTGGACTGAGTGGTGATTGCAATTGGTTAGATTGATAAATGACAGCAAAACAATGCTTTGCGTTTTAAACAGAATCATGTGATATCTCAAAATGACTTTATATTAATGAAGAGATGGCCTGTCTTGCCCTCTGCTGTTTCACACTAATATCTGTGTGTCATTTACCAGGCGGGAACGGCTACATCAACGACTACCCAATGGGACGATTTCTGCGGGATGCAAAGCTGTATGAAATTGGTGCCGGCACGAGTGAAGTTCGCAGGCTCATCATCGGACGAACCTTCAACTCCATGTACAAATAGAGCTCAGAAGAGGGCGATCACTAAAGATTGCGAGTGTTATGCCGTGAATGAACAGTTACTTAATGCTCAAGCTGTTTCAGAATTTGTCACCTGGGATTTGGATTCATTTTAATCAAAATGACATATGTGAAACCATACTACAACTTAACAACATGCAAAGCATTTTTTTACAACTTTAAGTGACCTTGATGTGAATTTAGTCTTTTTCTTAGGCTATCTGTAATCCCACTTTACTTCATTAATAGTTGAAATGCCAATAATGCAATAATTGTACCATATTGATGGGAAACATGTTCTTACCACACAAGCTTAAGAACACCACTTGGTTAGGTGTAGGAAAAAATTTGTATCTTGGTTTAAAGTACGTCCCTTCACATTAACCCTGCAGGTTGACAAATGATGCTTAACCAGTGCATTTAATGCCATGCCATAGGGTAATTCACAAACATCTGTATTTGAATGGAAGTAAGACTAGTGTCATGATTGCGTTACACATCAACACCGAAGTACACCGTGTGCATATCTGAGAGATGCCAAAAGCTGTGGCAGCACAGCACTATTTGACGCCCTGGGAATGAGAACAGGCTGATATGGGCAGGTTGGTGAACGCTGTCCTAAACACTCCTGTCAGAGTTTCAGACCCTCTACTGCTAAGAACCATTAATCATATAGGGATGCTGGTTAATAAATGTGAATATTAAGCCTGCAGGGGCTCAGTGTTGCTCCAGTCATTATGACTACAGTGTAATAAAAGGCTTATGATTTTATACTCATTTCCTGTACTCTTTTTCATTTGTGGGTATTTTTGTAAATAATCCAGCTGTGGTTCAGATCTTCTTAAACTTACCTTTCACTATCTCAAAACAAGCTGAAATGTCTAAAAACAGCAAATGTATGTGAACGATCTTTTGTATACCATCAAAATGAGTCCGACTGGAGGAATCTGTAAGATTTGTCTTCTCTTCTGCAAAAAAATATATGGAGTTGTACATTATGAAATTGTATGCAATAAAATAGTTTTTGTTTGCAATAAATAAAGAAATGAAACTTTTCTATTTCTGTGCAGTTTTATATACTTGCAATGCATGTTCATATCCTGATAATTTTGAGCTTTTTTTTTTCAGTGATTAAGAATTAAAGCTGCTGTGAATTTTGATGAGATTACAAGTCAGTTTTATATTGGAGACATGGGTGGAAGAAATATTGCATGGAAAATAAATCTGTTGTCTGTTAAGCTCTATAGCTCAATCCATGAAGCCTGAATAATTTAGATTTAATATCATTTTATTTCCTTTTATGGAATAATTATGACACATTTGATACTGGAACAGCATGCTCTCTGTAATGCAGCAATCTCCTGTTTGCAATGCATAAGCTACATTGTCTGTCAAAATAAAGCCCCTTATAGAAGCTACACTGTCAGAATTGCATGAGAACAACCAAAATGAATATTGTAGGATCTAATGTATATAATTCATCCCTAAATTAAATCCTATTTATCCAGGCTTCTTGTAATGAGCTTGCTTACTGTCATCAGGCGTCATTTTGGCTCATTCTCAGAAGTCTTAAACAAACTGAACGCGTAGAGTCATTGGTTGCATAATGAGATTGTCGGAACCAAATATAGATCTAGAAATGACTTGATTTTGACCTTTTTTTTTTTTTTTTTTACATCTTTATAAATCTGGTTGAGCCTTCCAGCTTCTTGAAAGTGCAATACTAAGGTTGCTAAGGTACTTTTAACAGATACCATTGGCTGCTCCCTTGTATTTTTCCCAGACAGCAGATTAATTGGCCTTGGGGGTTTTATGCCAGATGCCCTTCCTGACACAACCCTCCATGGTGAGAGGAGCTTGTGTCCCCACCTGGAATCAAGCCAGAGACCTTTGACGTGTAAGGCAAATGTTTAACCACTACACTGAGGTACTCAACAGGTAAATTATTAAAACGGCAGCCCATATTGTTGCTGCCAAACCAATGATTTAAAAATCATTACAAAATATAAAATTCAAAGGAGAAGGAAACTTAGAGAATAGTGGAAAACACATTCTCAATAAGCTTTTGTGAAGGTATACACTGCTGAATGTTTTTGGTAAGGTGTACGACTGAAAATGTAAAAAAAAAGACTTATTACTAAGTAACAGAATGGATATGGCCAAGTAAATTGAAAAAAATTACTTACTTTAGGCTGAAAAGGTAACCTATACTATATCTTGTATTAGAGCAGGGGAATACACTCACTGGCCACTTCATTAGGTACACCTGTTCAATGGAAATACCTGCTTGGCCAGTTGTACAGCAGCAACTCAGGGCATTTAGGTATGTAGACATGGTCAAGACATTTAAACCAACAATCAAAATGGGGAAGGAAGGTGATTTAAATCACTTTGAACACCACATGGTTGTTGGTCCCAGAGCGACTGCTAATCTACTGACATTTTCCCACACAACAATCTCTAGGGTTTACAGAAAATGTAAACAGAGAAAAAGAGAAAATATCCAGTAAGCAGTAGTTCTCCAGTCAAAAAATGCTTTGTTGATGCTAGAGGCCAGAGGAGAATGGCCAGACTTCTTCCAGCTGAAAGGAAGTTTACAGCCAAGGTATTTAGAAGAGCATCTTTGAACATACAACACAGTGAACCTTGAAGCAGATGGGCTACAGCATCAGAATACCACGCTGGGTGCTGCTCCTGTTAGCAAAGAACAAGAAATTGAGGCTACAAATTGCACTGACTCACCAAAATTGGATAAGAGATCATTTCTACAGTTATATTTGGTTGGTAGGGTCAGAATTTGGCATGAATAAAATGAAAGCATGGATGCATTCGGAGTTTTGTCAGCAATTCAGGGTGGTGGTGAAATGGTGTGCGGGGTATTTTCTTGGTGCACCCTCAGCCCTTTAGTACCAACTGACAACATTTAAACACCACATCCCAAATGAGTATTGTTGCTGACCATGTCCATCCCTTTCTGACGACAGTGTGTTCATCTACTGATAGCTGCTTCCAGCAGAATAACACATCATCTCACAAAGCTCAAATGATCTCAAACTGCTTTCTTGAATATGTCAGTAAGTTCACTGTACTCAAATGGCCTCCACACTCATCAGATTTCAATCCAGTAGAGAGAGATAGAGAGAACCTATAGGATGTGGTGAAATGGGAGATTCACATCATGGACTTGGAACCAACAAATCTGCAGCAACTATGTGATGCTATCATGTCAATATGGAGAAAAATCTAAGGAATCTTGTTGAATCTATGCCACAAAAAAGACACAAAAAAGTTCTGAAGGCAAAGAAGTGGAAACCAGGGTGTATCTGATGAAGTCGCCGTGTGTGTTTATAAAAAAAAAATAACATGCACGGCCATAAAATAATTCAGCAAGAGAGTACTCATTAATTGAGTGAACATAAAATACCTGAAATAAATATTTACAATTCCAAAGAAGTATTTAGGCTTTTTTTATTTACTTTGAAAAATGTACTCCAGTGCGATAAATATTCATCTGAAAGTAGAAATGATCACATTCAAAAAAATAAAAATGCATTAGTCTAGCAGCAAATGTAGTATGTATGAAAAGTAGAAGTCATAATGCAGACTGTATATTTTCAATCAACAGGAACAATGTGTTTGTATATTTTTGCTGCATCCTTCTGATGGGGTGAGATTGAACTCATTCATCACAATATATTTACGGTCAGTATATCCAACAGTCTTCTGCAAAGTAGACTTTGCCTGTTGGAATGTGGAGTAAAATGTTTAATATTTACCTCTTAAATGTAGTGTGGTTTAAAGTAGTAGGGAACAAAAAATGTCTATTTACTTCTCATTCATCTTTCTTACAACTTAAATGATTTATTTTATTCCTGCAGCTTTCAAATTCCCTCTCAGAACTCTGCCTCTGAAACTTCTCAGTCCATCACCTGTTAAGATGAGTTTTACCTTCAATCCATCCCTTATCATTTCATATCTGCCGTGTGTGAGTCAGGCTGATTGATGTGCAGAAGATCGTCTGGTTAGACTTGTTCTGCTGTGTGTAATCCTCGGCTCTCTATGATGAAAACAGTGCACCAGGCTGAAGGATTAAACGTATTCAGAATTTGTTGTTTTATTTATTCACCCTTCACTGGAGATAAAAGAGTGGCATTTCATGTTATATAAAAAAGATTTTTTTCTGTGAAATAGAGGAGCCTTTGTCCTGTGGCTGCATCTTGCAATTTTAAAAAAAGCATGTAAAAGGAAAAAGCATGTTTCTATAGTTCTCCTGTGTCCACTGAAAATAGAGCTCCTTGTTATGGAAAAAGGGAGACAGCAACTTAGGCAATGATTGAACTTTCCAGGTGAATGTGAATTATGCATGTGAGCTGTGTTCCAGGGTGGATCCTCACCTTCCAGAAAATAAGTCAGGTTGAAAATGTATTATTGCTAACACACTGGACTTGATGGACCATAATGATGTTGATGTTGCTCTTTTTAAAAATCAAAATTAAGCGAAAATAGTACAACCACCCCTTCATCCAACCACTCCATCCTAACCACTTATCTTAACTGTCATGGTCCCCTGTCCTCTAGGTTCAGCCCTGTCTCTCTGATCTTGTGGCTCTCTCTTTCTCTCTCTGTCTGGGTTGGGTGTGGGCAGTAACCCATCTGCTTAATCCTCAGGTGTGGGTGTGTCTGGGGTGGAGTGTGGCTGCACGCCTGTTTCTCATTCCTCATGATCTGGGTATTTAAGCCAAGCAGTTCCCTCCACACACTGCTGGAATGATTAGCTACATTTTGTGTAGTAAGTCAGACCATGTCAAGTCTCAAGTTCTTTGCTATCTTGTTTTATGTAACTGCTTACCTGCACTCTCTGTTGCTTAATCCTGTTCTGTCAAACACCCACCCAGATATTCTAGAGATATACTGCCTGACCCACCCTCACACACTCTGAATGTTGCCATAACTCTGGAAAACCAAGTTCCACTGGACGTTTTTGGACCCACCTCAGGACACTCTGCTTGGCTCATGTTATGCTCTCTAATGTTATCTGTAATATTCTCATGAAACTACTCTGAGCCCATTAAACCACTTTAATTCCTGTGTGTGTGTCCGCATTTGGCTCCGCCTCCATCCACCTTGAAATGTAACCACTTTTGACCACAATTTAGGTTTACATTTGGACAAGAGCTTATCAGTGTTGTAGGGTGAGAGGGTACAGAGCTAAGAGAGAGAGAGAGAGAGAGAGAGAGTGAAGCCAACTTGTGGAATTCTGAAACTAAGAAACTGTATAGTTTTTTTAATGTATATCTACTCAACTTGAATACAATTCAGAAGAGTCCAAACTGAAACAAAAAATTGTTCTGGAAAAATTTCTGCATGCCAGGGACAAAACTGAAGCCCAATATTGAATGATTTAAGATGCTGAGCAATCACTGTAAAAACTATTTTAAAACTCCATCTGGTGATGAAGAACATATCGTGCAGATTGGAGTTCAGTGAATAATAGTGTTTAATCTTCTGGGAAACATACTTTCTGTTGATATCTCTCAGTCAGCACTGGGTTTTCTAGGATCAGAAACACCATTTCATTCTGTAATTACAGAGTTCTCCAAAGACATGTAGGGTTAAGTTAACTAAATTGGCCATATGTGTTAGTCTGAGTGTGAATGGTTGTCTTTCTCTCTGTGTTAGCCCTGTGATAGACTAGTGACCTTTCCAGGGTCTACACCACCTGTCACCCCATGGCAGCTGGAATAGGTCCCAGAATTCTATAGTTTTAAGTTAAATAGCTGTGCAGGAGGAGTGGAAATGATGAGGACACTTTGTTTAGTTTGGGAAGAATCCCGAAGTGTGAAGTTTTTCCACTTGAGGAAAAACGGTAAATTGAATCCACAAAAGATAGAAATCAGCCATAAGTGGAGAAGTTCGTCAATATCAAGGAGGACAAATATTCATATCAATCATTTATACTTGTCTACACTGCAGAAGCCACAGACTATTTCTGTCAGTTTCTCTCTCCTGACCTCTGATAGTTATTTATTGAACACATACAGGCACACTGGTCTGGTTTATTATAAGACTGACTTGGTTATAGAGTAATAAAGCATCTGTATGGGTCCAGATCTTTAAATCCATCCACTCCACTGAAAATTATTCTGGTTAGTATCAGCTTTTTTAAAGTTTTCTGAGCTTCTTTCTAAATGGCTCTATCATCTTTCAGTGCCCACAGCTCAAAAAGTGATTTTAATGCAAAGTTTCAACAGACATATTTATAAACTGCACCAAATTATGAGTTCACAAGTTTGCAAAGAAAGCTCTAATCTCTATCAGTATGGTACATTTTGTCTTTTCAGTTGCAAAACTGCTTATCAAGCAGGAAGACAGTTAGATTAAAACTGTATTACTGCTAACACAACAAACTCACTGGACTAAGATAATGCTGATGTTGCAAGAATATATGAATAACCTCGTAAAAATGGCATATGTGCAGAAATGTCTCGTGTTAAAAGTGCAACTCCATGTTTTACGAATGACATGCAACATTCATTGGAAGATGCAAATTAAAACAGACTGTATCGTCACCTTTTTGAGCATTAATTTATCAATCCTGATATTTTATCCTCGTATAGGTTAAGGGAGACAGGAATCAAAATGCAGCTGCAATCAAATTACATGAACAAAAGGCAAGCCTTTAATGGCTAATCTCCCTAAAAAGGAATAAATAACAGAGGAAGACAAAGAGAATGGCACGTAGGAGCTATGAGTAAAAGTTCAGACTCAAAAACAGAAGAATAAATGGCTATGAAGTTTAGAAATTTTATTTACAGAGGTCATTTCAGATCATGGACCTCTTACATTTGATTGCTAGTCTCTAGCACATCTGTAAACATATACAAACAAAAATAGAAACTTTATTTTTTTCCCCACATACTCCTCCTTCTTTGGCATTTCACAAAATCAAGTTGAAACTATTATTATTATTATTGTCTCTATATTGTTACAGTGATGGTCAATTGTGTCTGTAGTGTTAATTCCTTGTTATTAAATGATCACGTCCCATTTGCTATACTGGTCACTGTATTGTACTTAAGCACAATATAACACGACACAGTAAACTGTTAAGGCTTTAATCATTAATGTCCTAATCAATTTGAAATAGTAAATGCCAGTAGAGAAAGAGGATGGATTGTGGCTATATTGGACAAAGGATGTTAAGGATGGAGCTGCCAGGCAGGAGGAAAAGGAGAATTCCACAGAGAAGGTTCATGAATGTGGTGAAGGAGAGTATGCAGAGGGTTGGTGTGAGGGAAGATGATTCAGAGGGATAGGGTGAGATGAAGAAGGGTGATCCACTGTGGTGACCCCTAACGGGAGCAACAAACAAACAAACAAACACACACACACTCACACTTACTTTTACACACCCATTCCATCTATTTTTGGACACAAACACTTTTTTGCTAGCATATACCACTAATAACCACTAAGGGTTACAGCCATTTATATCCAGTAACATATTTTCTGGTGGCTTAAATTTTATTGAATAATTCACTGATTGGCTGTTTTATGGACAGGTGTAATACACACTGGTGAGCTCATCAATATAAAAAGGGCAGTATTCCACAGAAGAGATTAGACAGGATACTTTTCATGGTAGAGGAAAACCTCTTCACAACCTCTAGCTAAGAAAAGAATGCTCTCCAGGAGGGCCTATTTGGCAGGGCACGACTTCTCAGAATGGAGAAGAAAGGTGATTTAAGTGACTTTCAATGTGGCGTGGTAGTTGGTGTCAGCTGGGCTGGTTCAGAAACTGCTGATCTACTGGGATTTTCTAACTTAGCCATTGTCTCCACCTCCCCTCATTCAAGAGGCAAAAGAGGCAGCTGACACATGATAGACTACGAATGCTGTTGTTAAAATCAATTCATTTAGACATGGTAATCATGTACACAAAATTTGATATCAAGTAGCCTAGGATGGAGCCCTGGACTGACTGGAACAATGACTTTAGCCGATGAACTAAAAGAAATTAATGAAGTTAATTAAGCACATAACCTTCCTCCATGGCTCCACATCAATCAATCAATCAATCAACCTTTATTTATATAGCCCTTTACAACACTCAAAGATGACCAAAGTGCTTTCCAATAAAATCAAACAGTAAAAAGGATAAGAAAATTGAAAAGAAAGTACTAATAATAAAATAACAACAATAATAATACATATACGAAGGAAGTAAAATCATATTATAGTGTCATGGCATTACTGCATATTAAAAGCCAGTCTGAATAAATAAGTTTTAAGCCGAGCTTTAAAAAGGCCAAAATCAGTGGTGATGCGCATATCAGGGGGCAGTTTGTCCCATAGTCTAGGCCCCACGACAGAGAAGGCCCGATCACCCCAATATTTATACCTAGTTCTAGGGACTTCAAGCAGGAGCTGGTTTGTGGACCTTAACACCCTGTTAGTATGCCGGACAGAGAGAAGGTCTGACAAATAAGAAGGGGCAAGGCCGTTAAGAGCTTTAAAAACAAGAAGCAAAGTTTTAAAGT
>VUQH01074162.1:0-17754 GCA_015106775.1 Etroplus canarensis
GAGGTAAGGCTGAGATGGTTTGGACATGTTCAGAGGAGGGATAGTGGACATATTGAACAAAAGATGTTGAAGATGGAGCTGCCAGGCAGGAGGAGAAGAGGAAGACCACAGAGAAGATTGATGGATGTAGTGAAGGAGGACATGCAGAGGGTTGGTGTGAGGGAAGAGGATGCAGGGATAGGGAGAGATGGAGGCAGATGATCCGCTGTGGCGACCCCTAACGGGAGCAGCCGAAAGAAGAAGAAGAAGAAGAGGATAGCAAGCGGCAACCTGGGAAGTGCCAGCAGTTGCAGTTCCTGAAATGACTGCTTGAGGCTAGCATCAAGAGGGTACAAAGACGTGTACCCTAACCCTGCACGTCTTTGGGAGTAAGCCGGAGTACCCAGCTGTACCAACATGCAAACTCTCATGCAGAACAGCCCAAACCAACCAGTGGATTCAAACCCAGGACCTTTTTGTTATGAGGCAACTGTGCTACCCAGCGCACCACCGTGCTACCTTTTTATGACCTCAGATTAAAAAAAAAAGGTTTTGGTCTGCCATTCCTGAAGCTTTTATGAAGGTTTACAGTTTACTTAGGGAGTGACCCCTTTGACTGGCGAGTGGTTGTCAACAGAGGCCATAGCAGGTCGGTAAGGCTTTGCCTCCATTAACTGGAATCACTGAACTGGACCTCTCCTCTCTGTTTGTGCCTTTTGGAGTGTTTTTAATGCAGTTTTCTGACGAAGATTATATCTTGTTCAGCAGTAAATTGTAGCAACAGCCTGTCTCTGTGGTTCAGCTTTGGTGAGGGAAATTCTAGCAGGAAGAAGAAGAAATCCAACAGACTTCCACACTTGAGGCTGGAGAATTTCATGTTTTGTGCATCTGAAGGACTTAAAATTGAACACATTGGTGATTTTGTGTAGATAAATTAATAACTTTTGATTCCACATAACGTGAACATTTTTCCTTTGGAGTGATCATACATGTCTTATCTTTACAAATGTGAAAAGAAACACAGACATGCTACTTAGAAGTAATTAGATGGTATCTGTGTTGGTGCAATACACCTATGCAGTCTATGGATGCACTTTGCAAATCAAACTTGCTAGCAGTAGCTGATATGACTCAGCACTTTGTCCTATCTTCTAAATATGGTCACTTCTGGCTCCAAAAACCAAGATGGCTATGGCCATAATGCTAACGCAGAAGCTTTAAAACAGGACTTCCCAAACCAGTGAGTGATGTCATGGTAGTTACATCCATCTTTTATATACAGCCTATGGATTAAACAAGAGATATAACATGCTTATCAGAAAAACGTCTAAGGAACTGGAAAATGACTCAGAGAGGACTGGAAAACCAAACCTAACAGTCAGAGAGATACATTACTAAACCATCATGCTTTTATCAAGTTTTTAATTCTTTGAAGCAGTTAGTTCATCTTTATTAATGCAGCCTTAAACTGAACTCACTAATCACTAATATGACATTTATTAAGTTTCTCTAATAAAATAATTGTTCATGTGCGACCACCACTTTTTTAAGGCAATGTTCAGGTTTCCATGTTGGCACGGATTTTACCAAATCAAAGCTTTATTTGATACTTTTGAAAAAAAATTGATTTGATTGTTTTGTCTAATCTGTGACTTCTTGAAGAAGTCTTGTCTAATTAGTGACACTGTGCACATAAGCTACACGCGTAAAATGTTTAGCTTATCTGGCTGAAGGACTGATGAGCTAATGATATGACATTCATCCATAACTCACAAAAATTGCTACTCCTTCTAGACTATTGGTTAGATTTTAATCAAACTTATAAACAGTGATCACCAAATGAGTCTTCACCCAAACTGTGAAGGTCAAGGTGACACTTGTCATTTTAAGCGCACTTTTTCATTTTCACAGGAATCACTACTCATGAGAGCATTGATTTGGATTGCAATGTTCATAAAATGAGTGTTTGTGTGTCCCCTTCTGCATGACAATGTCTTAAGCTAGGTCAGGACTGGTCAAGAACTAGGGCTGTTGTCCTGGACATGACTGCAAGCCTCCTTGATTTTAGTTTTCATTATATTAGTTTCAACCTTGAATTGTGACGGCTCGTGAGCTGTATGAGCTACTGTGACATTAATGTGCTGGTTTAACAAACCTCACTTGTGGAAAAAAGGCTATGTTTATTGAAATATGTTCATACAGCGTATGCAGTGAATGTGGATGAATGCTCTTCTTTGTGCACACCCCTGTTGCATTTCAACAGAATTTCCCCAGAGAAATGCTCTCTGTGTGGAAATGTCCTTTCTGATTCCTTCGAATGGATTCCCAAGGAAACAAAGGAGTCGATGTGCTTTGAACAATTTTTAAATGTCTTGTAGCAATTAGTTTGTCTTTTTAATGCAGCATTAAATTCTACCCGCTAACATGACAGTTATTACGGTTCTTTAAAAACAATTATTTGCAAAAGATAATCAGTGCAAGGTGAGGAGACATGAACGGTGCCAAACACACTGGTGCTGTTTATGCCCCTCACTTTGTGGTGTATTTTTATGCCTACCTCAGGGCAGCATTGAACTTAATAGGAAGCGAAGGCCTGTCCACTATGGTTAGTGTGTGTTTTGTGTGTTTGTGTGTGTGTGTGTCTGTCCTAGTTGTTTTACATGTTCCCTCTCGCTGTGCTCCTCATTCCCTCCAGCTCTGACAGTGCAGAGTCCTCGCTGTGAGCGCGACATGCTGCATCACGATTGGTTGAACGTGAGCTGTAGCCTTGCCGTTTCTCCAATCCAATTGTGAGATTATAGTGATGCAAAGATAACTTTTTTTTTCTCCAGGCCTGTATTTTTTATAGTCACATTTTTATTTCCATAAATCTGTGCTTTGATTTTTATTCGAACACCATATAAGGGATTCAGCGTCATGGCAAATCGTTATGACTCACTGATGCTCCTCATGTTATTCCTCCCGCTGTAAAATTACTTGTGTGGAGTAAAAAATTTTCCACTTTGGTGGTTTGTGTGTGCAGTTTTTTGTGTGTGTGTTTCTAAAGGTTGAGAGCCCTTGTTGTCCACTATGTGTCCGGCCGCCTCATGCTGACTGCCCTGTCAGCAGGATTCCGTTATCAAGGCCTCCGAAGAGCTCAGCTCACATAAATTAAGCTCAACTTTGCCAAGGCCTGAGAGACTGACCTCAGTAAGAATAGCTGACTTACTCTAGCTTGATCTGCTCACAGGGAAGAGTTTTTGTTGATGCCACAAGGAAGGAGGAGGAAGCCAGTGACAGCGAGGTCAGCATTTTGAATCTGTGGAATAGAGATAGCCTTGTTGGGGCATGTGGAAACCCTTGGCAAGTTATAAAATGCTTGTAACAAGGTTCAAACAATTTTAAATCGTATCTATAGGCACTTTGGTACTAGCAGCCTGTTGCAAAACCATTTAATTTGTTCACATTTCTTTAGTTTAATGAGTGAAAAGAAATCAACTGATACACTCATATGAGCTACATGCAGAAAACTCTTTGCTTATTCATCTGCAGGACCAATGAGCTAATGCTGTGGCATCTGTCCATAATTCACAAGAACTGCTACTCCTTCTAGAGCGCTGGTTAGACTTGAATGAAACTTGCACACAAAATGGATTTTTGCAAAAGGTGCTTTGCAAACCACCTCCTTCTTTTGATGGTAGTCGTGCTATTTCTGACTTAATTTCTGACTTAAACTGATGCCTGCTCTGTTGTGAGGGGTCCTGCTGCTCTCGCTGCCTTTAGGTTTCCTGTCTATAATCAAGAAGGGGATATTTGCTCACCCGAAACAGAGCCATGCTGCTAAATTACTGCAGAGAGAATAACAAGCATATTTTCCCTAAATTTGTATTGACAGAATGTCATTTTTAATTTGATGATGATATTTCTGTAAATTTTACATGTTGTGTGCCACAATAAAAGCTGCGGTTAAAGCAAAAAGCATGAATTACATTGGGCTTTTTCCTAAACAGACTCAACCAAATTCATTTCCTCTATAAAGGAAACCTTTTTGTTAAAGCTTTACTATAGCTCATAAGTGCTGTTGCTGTATCTTCATAGGTTTGTCTATGATAACTTATCATTTATAACTATGCACTGTGTGTGCTTGAGTTATATAGAAGTTTGTCAGACTCTGAAAAAGAGGAACATGGAGGCTGGTCCAGAGTCATCTCCAGTGCAGCTAGCTCATAATTCCTAGTGACGCCCTTGGGTACATTTATAATAATCTCTAGCAGCCCTTCACTCCGTTTAGGTCTGTATTTAGAGCCATTAACCCACCGTATGTATCCCCTTCTCCCTCACTCTCTCACTCTGCTTCCTAATAGCCTGGATTAGCTGCTGCTTTAATAGACCCATCCATCTCCTCTGTTTATTCACTAGTTTTCTCTCTCTCTCTCTCTTCCTCTCTCTCTCACATACACACTCACCTACACGCACACACTTGTTCTCTCTCTCTCCATCTTCTTTGCTCATGGGCAATTACACAAACAAATGCAGTTTGTTTTCCACCCAGTCTGACTGGAAGGCAAATGAATGGATTCATCGGGTTGTTGCATTTTTAGCTGAAGGTCAGTTGTTGTATTATATTATCACTGAGAAAAGGTGAAGCCTCACTGTCACTCCTTCCATTTGCTCAAGACATTAGCCATGCTGATTTATGTAAATTCCTGCCACAGAGTTTGGCTTCTGATTGGTCACAGCTCTGCGCAAAGCAGACTCAGAGTTCAAATCTCAGCCTGCATAGTTCGACAGGAAGAGAGAAGGGGTAGGCAGAGAGGGATGGCATTTTGTCATCCGACATCATCGAGATGACATCCGTCAGAAATACGTAAGATGCCCACGCACTCTGATGAAAACATGTATGGGCAGCACCAGCTTAGAGGCCCTGCCATGGATTTCTGAAGGGCAAATCAAGGATAACCTTCTTTCATTTCCACAGAAAATAAGTACAATGATCAAAAACATTTTAGAATACTAGATGAAAAGCTCAGTATAGAATCTTTAAAATAGCATATTTGACTCATTTCCACCTAGTTTTTCTTCTTGAACTGTGTGTAGTGTAGTTTTGCTTGATTCACAGTTCAAAATAATCCTCATTTACCTTTTACTGGGGCTTTGTCTACCTCTCAGTGCATCACCTGTTGAAAACAAACAGTTTTAGTTCCTCCTCCAGCTAAGCCAGATCTCTTGTGATTGGTAAACCCTTACAAATGAAGAGTTTGAACAGCTGGTGGATGGGGCTGCTGCACTCACATCCAGAGCTGTGTAGCTGAGATGACCATCTTTGCTCTCACTGAAATTATACAGAGCCAAGAGTGGACAAAACTGTTTCTTATGAACAAACTTACACCCGAGCTTAGCGATTACTTGTCCATCCATCCATCCATCCATCCATCCATCCATCCATCCATCCATTTTCTTCTGCTTATCCAATTCTGGGTTGTGGGGGGAGCTAGAGGCAGGGTGCATCCTGGACAGGTCACTCACCAGTCTATCCAGAGTGACAGATAACCATTCACACCTGCTGCCAACTTAGAATTGCCAATGAACTAACACCGTGCCTGTCTTTGGACTGTGGGAGGAAGCCAGAGTACCTGGAGTAAACCCACCCAAAAACATTCTGACTGTATTATTTGAAACTCTATCTGTGTTCATAATAAGAGAATCCACCTGTGTAACAGTGCATAACAGAAAATGAGGACAAACATGATAGGTCCACTTTAAAATAAAGGTATAGGAAAGATCGTTTCGCCTACTGCTTAGACACATTGTACGATTCTGTGCATTTCCCTATTTTTAACCTCTCTCAAGGCTTTCGGAAAAAGATCCACTGATTTGAGCGAGTTTTTGTACACAAAGGTCACACTACATGCTGTTTATTGATTAGCTGCCATTTCTCTAACCCATCCTGTAAAACAAAGACGACCCTGAAGCAGCAGCAGCATCAAATCCACGCACACACTCTTAGACATACTCAGATACAAGCAAGGGTTGCAATCAAAACACCATGTTTGGCCTAGTATTACTGTAGGCAAGGGCGGGGGCACCACTCGTGTACAGGCTTCAACTTTCAAACGTCACCCACCCACTGTTTTTCCCACTACCTCCCCCGCCTGCCGATCCCTCACTCTGCATCTCCTTCTGTCGTGTTTCGATTCCCCGAGGGGAGGAAAATTCCTCTTATCAGCTCCAACCAGATGCAGCAGTGTATGGTGTGTGTGTATGTGTGTGAGGATAATCCCCTGCCTTTGACTGGCTGAGCACTAACCCATTTTTGGTATAGCTGATGACTTGGGGTTTATTCTAGAAGTGGCAAGTTTCATTGAGCTTTTTAAAGGTTGTGTCTTTTAAACAGTAATTACAACGTGAAACATCTTAGAGCGGCAGTTCAGAAACTCCATTATAAACTGTTAACTCCAGGTTCATCTGATTGTGTTTACATTCATCAATGCATTTGCAAACACTAGTGTGTGTGTGTGTGTGTGTGTGTGTGTGTGTGTGTGTGTGTGTGTTGAATTGGTATGCACTGACTCACTGAGCCTGTCTGAGAGCATCAGTGTCACTTCATCTCATTCTGCGCCGTCAAAGAAATTTGCTTCCCTCGTCTATAATTCTTATGCCCCATCATACTGTGCGTGGGTGTGAATGGGTGTGTCTCTGGGTCCACCTGCACATAAAAAAACACCTTTTACTGAAATATGATTCAAATGTCACGACACATCAAGTCAACATCCAGTGGCTGCAGATGCAGAGCTGCTTCTCTGATTCAGCGCCTCAGCCGTGATCACATGATGATGACTGCGTGTGTGTGTGTGTGTGTCGTTGTGCAGCCCAATTGCCAAAATTGAGAAAAACGAAAAAAACTCTCCCCTTTGTAGTTGCCATAGTAACCAGTGATTCACCGCATCTGGCAAATTATAGGGCTGTACTGAAGGGCGAGATGGTGAGCGTACGTGAGAGTGTAAAGTGTGTGTGATTGCAGGAGAGTGCGAACCTGTCCTGCATACAAAAACTGATGTGCAGGTGTGTATGAAAACGGAAAAAAAAAAAAATATGGATGATCAATTATGTTTTTCAGCTAATCAATAGCAGGTTGCACAGCACTCACACACACACACACATACACGCACAATCTGGGTCACTGATGCCAATTACTAGATTCTAAAACTCATGGTGTGTTTAAATTTTTGTCCTCCCAGAGGGCAGCTCTCTACACTGAAATAACCTAGCTGTGGAAGGATAGACACACAGAGAAAAAGGTGTCTCCAGTGACCTTCTCCATCATTGCTGAAGGGTGCTCAGGTATGAAGAGAAAGAGGTTCAGATGATACAAATTCCCCTGTGGAGAGAGATACAAACACCCTCCTCCTCTCTCTTATATAAACCCACTGAAAGAAGGTCAAGAGGAAACAATTGTTCCCTTCCAGTTATTTTAGCAGCATGCAGCACTGAGCAGCAGACTCGGTTATAATTGCAATACATCAATAGACACACATTTGAGATAAGAAGTTGACATTAATAAGTACAAGTCCTACTTTCAAAACTTCACTAGACTCCTTCACTCAAGTCTTTTCATTTATTGCCAAGTGTGCCTCACTTTACTGGCATCTTCTTTACATCTTGACATAAAGCTGATTGTAGTTTTCCTCATTCTAATCTGTGCAATCTGTTTAAGAAAAGTTTGGTCTGTTTTTCTTCATGGCTGTTTAAATGTGGTCTGTTTTGTGTTTTCATCTTGATAATGTCTTTAATGTGCATAAACACAAAAGTGTTTAAATGGGATAACGGTCAGTTACAGGGACCCCATGTTTCTTTATATATTTTGCTTCCAAGGAGGCAGTGTTTATTGTATTTTTTTAAGTGGTCTTGAGCAATGGTTCTCCAGGCTTTCTGAAGGACTTTCAAAGATCTTCTTTGGATGTTGGCTGCTTTTTCACTCATTTTCAGCCCAGTCTTTGTACCTGACCATTTTCAGAAGGCTGTGTTAGTTTGTTAAGCCACCTAACACTGAGGCACCTAACACAAGGGATAAACTAGTACTGTGTCTACACATAGCAGAAAGCATATCAAAGAAATAATTTTAAATTATGTCTTTAGGCCTTTTGGTACCAGCAATCTGCCACTCAAATGCATCATTTGTTCAGAGACATGACAAAATTACCTCAAAGTAAAACATGAAGGAAATGAAGGAAATAATTGGGGGTATTGAAAACTAAGAAGAATAATTATGATAACAGATGTAGAGGAACACAAAAGGCTGTAACATATCAATAAGACAGAAGGAGGCTGGGGAGCCGAGAATAACAGTCACAGTAGGACCCAAAACTCAATAATATCACAAGAACTAAAACTCAATATTGCAGTACAAAAAAGCTAGGACTGTGACATCCAGTGGGCACAGAGCAAGCTTGTAATTCACTGGAAATAGTGATTTTGTCCCTTTGATTAATGTAAGTCCAATATCAACTCTTCCTTTACCTCCCTTGTTTTTCACCAGCTCCTGAGGGATCTCACTCTTTAGGTGCTAATTGCTCCACCATGCTAACCACTTATTCGACAAATGTGTCTGTGCGCTGCAATGTGCTGGCAGGTGGAAAATTTTATTAGAGATCCAATGCTGAAACGTGCTGCCTCCTGCTGCCGGGAAGAACGCTCATTTAATTAGTTAGTATAGTGACGAAAACTACAACTGCACACTGATGATTCTCCAAGGGTGACAAATTAAAGAATTCTTCCAAAACACATTCCTTCATTTGATGTACAGAGCTGTCAAAAACGTCTTCGGCTGCACCCTTCTATTCTCCCCAAAGGGCCACCACAGCAGAGTAATCCACATTGGTAATTTGGCAGAGGTTTTACACCGGATGCCCTTCCTGACACAACCGTTCATAGTGAAAGGGACTTGTGTCCCCACCTGGAATCAAACCAGGGACCACTAATACTGGTCCAACATCTCTCTCAGCTGTTGAATTAGTTTTAGACCTGGAAAGCCATGATTTTTTATCATTTTCATGCTTATCGCCTGTTTAGTCATAACTCGTGGATGTGTACATTGTCATCCTGGAACAGACATAATGAGGGATCAGGATACCCAAAACATGCAAGCAAATGAACCTTCACAGTATAACACGCCCTCACCTATTTTATTTACCTTTCATTCAATCAGTCTTTATTTCAGACCGTTACATTCATGAACACACACATATAAAACACACAAAGTAGAATGAAAGCGCACAAAATACAACAAAAAAAGAGGTAAAACTAAATGAGAAGACACACACAACTCACCCTCCCTCAAAGAGACAACTCTTCCTATGTCCTCACAGAGGGGATTGGTAACATGTAGTGCTATACTTTATGTTGATCAAATTCTCAATAATCTCGTTCTCAGAAGCAGTAACTCTGAAAATAAATGCACGCATAAGATTTCTTAACACAGCTTTGTTAGATATTTTAGATATGTTAGATATTTGACTTTAGCACAAACTGTAAAGATTATTACATGACAATTTTAGTTTAGGCAGCACTCCATTGCTAACCCAAAACTGATGAATTTTGTCCTCTATATCCTTTCATGATTTCCTTCAAAAATTATCTACAGAGATCAGAGCCACGGCTTTAAAGCCAAACTGGTTATCAGTGGAATTAATAAATATTCTTACTCTATCCAGGAGATTTATTTCTAAAACTCTGATATTCTACCAGCTAAAGCTTTGCTTCTATATTTATCCAGCCTGCTTATCTTACCACTTTTATCCTTATCCTCCGTCATTCACCTAATTGACAAAAAGATATTTTCACGGACTGGACGAGATGCTGTTTTACCCCATCAGTACCTCACCACTACTCCCAGGGATCTCCTCTCTGTCTCGCACTTTCCTGCTATCTAATCCCATATTTTATTCCCGGTAAATAAATTGACCCAGTTATTTTCAGCTTATTATATCTGTTCTAAAGAGTAACCACAAATGGTTTCCCGGTGGGGATACATTGCATTCTGGATTTAACTTGGAAACTGACAACACGAACGTGTTTGTTCACATGAACGATACGAGCATTCATGCTGACAACAAGCACTTCTTACAGGGGTGAAAAAGGAGACCAGCCTTGCCTTGTGTGACTCCAGCACTTCTCTATAAATCACATGGGTAAATGGTCTGTGTTTGAGGCTTAACTGCTTCCCATTACCAAGTCATGTGGCTGTCAACTTGCTGTTTATTGGAAACATTTAGCTATTTACAAGTTCAAGGCGAGGAGCTGCCCTTTCTTTTCCCCTGTGAGCATATACACACATACTCACCCTTAAGATGACACACTCAGGATCTTGCTCTGAACCAGACTTTGACATCTTTATTTTCACTAGACTTTCATTTAAAGTGAGCGCAGGAAGAGAAATTAAGAGCTGTCTGGGGAGAGACGAGGAGGAGGAAGAAAGGGGGAAAGTGGAGGAGAGAAAGGAGACTTACCGTAGGGAAGATGTGAGATAGACAGCAGATAAAGGGAAGATAGAGAAGGAGAGGAAAAGGCTAATGACTGATAGATGTGTGTTTGTATGTCTGTGTGAGAGAGGAGAGAGGTATACATGGAGGTGTGTGAGGGCACCATTAAAGTCTTGTACTATAAATCTCTGACAGTGCATGTGCGTGGAGATAACAGAGGGATGTCTCTCTCCATTCTGGCTCTGTCAGAATGATGCATGCATCCCTTTCTTCCTTCCTGTGAAATATTAGCGGGGAGCCCTGTGTGTGTGATCTCCGCCAGCATGTGGCCAGCATGTTTGGTAATTCCTCACCTCTTATCAGGGCTCACATGAGGTATTGTGGGTGGGAGACTTGCGGCCGCCTGAGAAAAGAGGCTAAGTGACCCAGAAACACACTCACACACATACAGATGGCCAGGAAACACGCAGAAGTGAAAGAAAGTCCAAGTGCAAGGGAGAAAGAGCCAGCAACTGACAGTGACAGCTTTCTTGATCGAAGGCCGCGTGCTTGACAGGTGTGATTGATTGCATAATGGCGGGCACATTTCAGCACTCTGCTTTTCATTTAGCTGACAGCATTTTCTTTATGGGACCTGGTGTTATGGTATCATAATCATGCCAGTTCTGCTGGAGCGCCCCAGAAATAAATCTTCATAATCTCCCCCCTGCCACACGACGAACCCGGAGATGCAGCAGGGCCGTCGCCACTGCTCAGGCCTGTCTGTCTCCTCCATGCTGTTTGAAATGGCCGCCTCGGCTGTCACTCAGATTACCTCATCGCTCAGCTGCGTCACAGATAGACAGGAAAAAGAGGAGGAGAGAGATGAAAGAGGGGTGCGTTACTCCTCAGGTGAAGCTTTACCATCTCTCATGTCAGGCGGTGGACTAGTGCAGGCTGAAGACAAACGTAAACATTTTAAAGAGCCAGAACATGTGATCACTCTACAAATATTAATCAATACATTTTATATAAAAGACAGAATGAAATAGTCACTCATAGTTACTAAGCCTCAGCACATTATCACCAAACTCCGCTTTTCTTCGTAGCCTTATGGAGCATTTTCACTTGCAGAGGGATTGTTTTCATGCAGCAGATCCATGTTTTCAACTTAAGCAAATGTAGGTTCCCTGACCTAGGTTTCCTTCCTAGGTTGGCTCACTGGCCACTTCATTAGGCATACCTTGTTGGTGGGACTACCTTTAGAACTGTCTTAATTCTTCAATCAACAAGATTCTGGAAACATTCCTTAGAGATTTTGGTCAATACCGACATGATGGCGTCCTGCAGTTGCTGCAGATTTGTCTGCTGCACCTCCATGATGCTAATCTCTCATTACGCCACATCCCAAAGGTGCTCCATCAATCAGAATAATCAGAACCAGAATTAGAACACTTTTTTTTTTTTTTTTTTTAAGACCTGTCCTGTCTGGCAGCATTAGTAAGCAGAATCATCATCTGAATGCTTTGTTGTGCCAAACACATTTGATTTGCCAAAAGGAGCTCCATAAACTCTATAGGCTCCTCCCGTTGATACATTTCTTTATTTATTATTTTTTTCATCTGGCATCAGCCAGCGTGCCATGGTCTCTTAATTCAGCTTTCTTCTCCATTCTGATGCTCAGTTTGAACTTAGGTAGGTCGTTTTGACCATGTCTACATGCCTAAATGCATTGAGTTATGCAATGTGATTGGCTAATTGGATATTTACATCAATGAGCAGCTAAGCGTGACCAATGAAGTGGCTTGTGAGTATAGATACTATTACAGTTACTGGATTACTGGATATTGGATGGCTGAATATCCATCAGATGCTCAAAATACAACTGAGAAAGGAAGCTAATGTCATAAGATTCCTTTCTCAGTTTTTACCTGCTGGAGACCACAATGCAACAGCTCCATGTGGCCACAAATTTATGGAGCAATAAAAATCTATATTTCTATCTAAATATGCAACAATCAAAGTATAGCTTAAACATGAAATGTATTTATAGCTAAATTATTGAGTTTAACCAATAGCTTCATCAGGACTATGTGGTTGTGGCATGACACCTGTTGTCAAATTCTGATTTTTGTATTATCAAAGAGTAACTTCACATTCCCTGGAAATCTTCGTTTTATAGGCTCCCACTGCTTTTGCTTCTTAATGTACACTGTAGGGTGTGGTTTAATGTGTGTTTAACCACACACATACAGATTTCCCTGCTGTAAAAACATTAAATAGAGTTTGACAGGTAATAAGGTTTTCACCTCACTTAGGTTCCTTTTGGTGGTGTGTAAGACACACATAAAGAGACAGTGCAGACAAATGTGAGACAGACTGTCCGGCTTTTGTCAAAAAAATCTTCCTAAAAGTAGATTGCTGTTTTGAGACGTTAAACAGCATAGCAACTTTAAAAGAGGTGCAAAAAGATATAGAAGTGGCACAGCATGGAGGATGCCTCATAAACCAGATGTTTATGTGATATTAGATCTGGTTTATGAAGCAGCCACACTTTCAGATGATGTGAATATGTGTAGCTTTATGGTTAATAGCTTTATAATATTATCACTGTTTAAGCTAAAAAAAACATTCAGAGATTTCCCTGGACATCAGTCTGTTCTTGTTTTTTTATGTTTTGCATAGTCATCTTCATAAAATTTTAATCAGTTTCAGTTTTAAAAACTTTTTATTGTATTTATTCTGGTCAGCAGATCCCTTAATAAGATAATTCTTTCATCAAATCAGCCCATATTGAGGGCTCAGTGCTGCACACATGGATGAACGAGAGGTTGAAAGTAAAGCAAGAAAAAGACTGCATAGGCAAAAGTGGGAGGCAGATGGATGGAACTGAAGGAAGAGGGGGAATAAACCTCCCTGAAAGGGTTGATGAGTGAGGGAGAGGCAAAGATGGAGACAGGAAAGAAAATGAAGAAATACAGAGTTGACGGGAAAGGAAATGATGAATGGGCTAAAAGAGAGACAGATGGGACCAGTCCATCAGTGAGATGTGGGGCAGGGAAATTGAAAGAGTAAGTGAAAGAGCTGCTTATGAAGTCAAAGATGATGATTATGATGATTATGACATACCGGCACAGTGAGGCAGCCAGAGGCTGAAGTCATCCTCTTAAACAGATTTCACATTAAAAGTAAAACATGTGTAATAATAACCCTATTAACAGTAACCCCCTTTGGCTCATGTTACAATGGCACAAACAAGAGAGCGATTTAACAGAGCAATAAAGTGATGTGTCACTTATGAATGTTCACAGTGTAAAATGAAATAAGTTAAAGAAGAAAATGACATGAAGGCAATTTCCTGGACAATGAATGAAGAAAATGAACAAATAAGCCAGAATCATATTAGATTTTACATTTTAAAATTGTCACAAATCTTAAACATACTTGTAGTTGGGATCAATCCAAAGTGATCCTAATTGTGCCATTTTAGTTCCAGTCTTAAAATGATGGATTCCCATATTAAATATGATCAAAGTTAAAGGTTGCATCTCTGTAAATAATACATAAGAGTCACAAGCCCAATCTTTAAGGCTTCTTTAAACTGACAGTTTCAGACAGTTTTTTTCTACTCTTGGTTGGTATGACCTCACAGAGAGGGGATATCCGTAATATGTTTATCTCAGCCACACAGCTATGACTGTGAGCACAGGAGTCCAACCCACCTGCTGTTAAAACCTTCTGTTTATGAGGAGCAGCCAATCACAAGAAAACTGTTAAAAGGGAGATGCCCAAGGCCCAGTATAAGACGCATAAGGATTATTATGAGGTCTGAGTAAGGCAAAGCTACTGTAGTAAAATCATAGACTATAAAAAAATATTTCTGGGAAACAGATTTAGCACAGAACGGTAATATAAGTTTCAAAACTACACTCATGTCTATGTGGTAAATACGTCACATGGACAAAAGTATTGGGCCACCTACATTACACCCACCGAGTTTTTATGGTAAAAGGTATTGATACAACAAACAGTGACAGATTTAGATGTGCTGATTAGCAGATTTTCTCATTTTCTTAGTTTGGCTTTGTTGCCTCTGTTTGAGTGAGAAAAAGATTATTATTACCACTCTTATGTGTTTACAGCAAATTTAAAGCCTAATCTAGTAATATAATTTACCTTAGAGTAGCATAAAGACAGGTGCAAACAGCTGGTCTGTTTCCATCTAATAGTATAAGATTTGAATGTTTTGGATGGGTGACCCTACAAAGAAAGAAGAAGAAGAAGACATTAACAACTAAAATGGCAAATTATCTATTGTCACTGAGAAAGACACATGCTGTCACACATTATTTTTATCTTCAAATTTCCAACACAGTGGCAACCAGGAGTTGTGTGTGATCTAGATCTTCCTTTATTTGTGTTGATTTTTGATTATATCACACTTTAATTAGCCTTATTTGGCCCTCGCAATGGAAAATGGGAATTCTTCCAACAAATAAATCAATACTTATACCACCTCACTTGTCCTGTTATGTAGCCTGTTTGTGATGTCACATCTGGTATTGGGTGCTTCCCTCTCTGTCTCTCCGACAGATACACACATCCTCAGACACACAGAGTCATAATGGAGCAATTATCCTCTCCTGCTCCGATCTGCTCCTCTGATTGTAATTTGCATTCATTATTAGCCCTCAGCCTGCCAGAGGCCGCGAGGCATGAGGATGGATCGTCATACACCACATCACACTGATAGACCTGCGCAGATGCTTCATAAACATGTGTTACCCGAGGACGCAGTAACATGAGCGCGACCATGTCACATATACATCCACACTGTAGTGGAAGTCATTATGACAGCGCAACGTTGCTTTGTTATGTTAATGCTGATCCCTGTTAATAAAGCTTCGGCAAGGACTGTTTGTTCTATCACGGAAATGCATGCTCCATATTACATATTTTGATGTCCTGAAGGAGTATGACGTACTTTCAGTATGCGTACTCTTTCACTGTCAGGATGGCCTCATCGTATGGAAATTTGTGAGGAGCAGTCTCTCAAGGCATATGCAGTACATCCAACCAGGCAGCACCTTGAAGAAAGCCCTTGCTGGTTCTCTCTCTCTCTCTCTCTCTCTCTCTCTCTCACACACACACACACACACACACACTCATGCACACAACAAGAATGTGCAGAGGGCCAGTGAAGCGTGAAATGATTCTGTTATCATGTCGTCTGTGTGGAATATATTTTCCCATCTAGCTTCCATGGCAGGTGTGCCTGATGGGCTGCTGGCGCTGGTGTGTTTTGGGGTGTGCATTTAGTTTTCTGCGTCCATCTGTTATCAGGCAAGAGGAGCTGAAGTGGTGTCTATTCAAACAAGCATTAGTCGCTCATGTTCCACCTTTTCCATTTCAAACCAAGAAAATAAAAAATTACTTCCCGTAAAGGAACTGTTCATTTTTTAATGATTTCTTGCTCTCCTCATTAAGTGGGCTTACCAAAAATGTGTTACTTACTGAGTCCCAATGATTGAGCTCCTAATATATGCTAGTATTTCAATGAACTATTCAACAATAGTGCCCATTATTTCTGGACAAATCAATCAACTGAAAATTATTCCTCCAAACTGCTGGATCTCCACCACAGTTTAAAATAAATTGTGTTGGTTGCACATAAAGAGTTAAGAAGGATGGAGCCACCGGTGGGTAACAAACTTTCATAAGTTTTAAATGAACTATTCCTCAGTCAACATATGAAATGGAAAAACCACTGGGATGAAATATGCCACGTTTCGTAAGCGTTGATGTGAGTGTGCTTATACCTGCTTTAATTCCATAGATACAAATCATAGGAAAAAGCTGAACCCTTGACCCCTGTGGAGCGCATGTTTGGGTCTGCCTTTTCTACCAATAAATCAAGTAAAAGTCAAAGTCAAAGTAGCTTTATTGTCAGTTCTACAATATGTGTAACATATACATAGGGTTGAAATTGCATTGCTCTAGGGACCCACGGTGCTACAGTAAATAAAAATGATTCAGTATAAAAATATAGAAAATATAAAATTATTTAAAAGCATATGTCTAGCAAAATGCTAAATTAGGCACATAACAGATTAAAGTGGCAGTGTAGTGCACAGAGAGTCCAGCAGTTCAATGCTGCTTTAAAGTGGCTGGTGCAGCCCTGAGTCTGGTGTGAGTGCTACAGTAAACAAAAAAGATTCAGTATACATACAACTATGTAAAAATATATCTAGCAAAAATACTAAATAAGGCAGATAACAGATTATCATAGATTAGCAATAAATGTTGCTGTTGTGAGTGATCACCTTCATGCTGCAGTGAAACATTTCCACACTTTTCCAGGATGACAATGCCCCCGTGCGTGAGGTATGAATGGTTTTGTCTCAGCCAGAGACAATATCAAACATGAACGCAGCCAGTGTGACGTCACACAGCGGTTTTGGACTCCACATTTGGAAGTCGCGACGGACAGCGTGCTAACGGCTAACGGATAGCATCATGGATCAATGAGGGACAAGCAGGTTGCCTCGACTGATGTTCGACGGACATGAAACCAAGTATGAACTGTGGGAGACTAAAGTGCTCGGACATTTGCATTTATTAGGATTAAAGAATACAGTTCTGAGAGAACCTAACGGTAAGAATAATGCTGATGCTTATGCCGAATTGATTCAACTTTTGGATGACAAAAACCTCTCGTTAATTATGAGAGACGCACCCGACAATGCAAGAAAGGTATTTCAGATACTGAGAGAGTACTATGCCGGAAAAGGGAAGCCCCGCATCATCAATCTGTATACCATGCTAACGTCGCTTCAGAAGGCAAGCACTGAGACGGTTACAGATTACATTATCAGAGCGGAGACCGCCATTACAGCATTGCGAAATGCGGTAGAAACGTTGGGGGACGGTCTACTGATTGCTATGGTCTTAAAAGGACTGCCTGAAAGTTCCAAGCCATTTGCAATACATGTGACACACAATGAAGAGAATATTACATTTGCAGAATTCAAAACGAAATTACGCAGTTTTGAAGACATTGAAAATTTGACCGCAGCTGAAGCCAGTGACAATGTAATGAAGACTGCTGCGAGAGCTGCATGGAGGCCTACTAAAACAGATGTGTGATGCAAAAACAGCGAAGGTGCAGACATAATCTGTTTCAAGTGTGGCATGAAGGGCCTCGAGCGAAAGCATGCCGGCGAAAGACATGGTGCAGTCACTGTAAAAGTAGCACCTACAATGATGCCACTTGTAGGCGTAAACCTAAACAAGATGGAGCAAGGAAAGTCGCAGATGAAAGTGGCAACGGATCTGGAGC
>VUQH01074170.1:0-13266 GCA_015106775.1 Etroplus canarensis
GCCTTGACAGTGTGAGCAATTGCTAGAAGACGTAAAGCCCATCTTGAACATCCGTTGACCTGTATAGTGCACTCTATGTAGGATTTTGTATTGTATTAATTGTAGACTGGGAGTTCTAATCAATTTAAAGGTTTTTAAGCACATCTGAGACCAAAAGTTTTGGTCTAAGCTAACTGATAAATCCGCTTCCCATTTTGCAATAGGAAGGGATATTGATTCATCTATTTTAGAGAGTGACCTGTATATTTTAGACAGTAATTTGGGGGTTTTAAGATTAAGGAACTGTACCACACTTGATGGTGTTTGTAATTCAACATGATTAGGTTTAAATTTCTTTTTTATTATAGATTTAATTTGTTGATATTCTAAAAATCTTTTCTTGTTAATCCCATACTGCATAACTATTCTATCAAACGGAATAAAGTCTGTTCCTTCTAATATATGTTCCAAGTATTTAATGCCTTTACAACTCCAGTCGGGGAAGTTAATCATATTATTGTTCTGTAGTATGTCAGGATTGTTCCAGATAGGTGTACGTTTGCATGGAATTAATGAAGACTTAGTCATTTTTAGAAACTCCCACCATGCTGTCAGAGAAGAGCTAATGTTGATGCTTTTAAAGCATACATATCGTTTTATGTTTGAGCTGATAAATGGTAGGTCTGAAATCTCTATATTATTGCATAGTGCCTGTTCTACATCTAGCCAAGGCTCATCTAAGAGAGTATGTTTCAACCATCCTGAGATGAATTGTAGCCTGTTGGCTAAGAAATAATGTTGAAAGTTAGGCAGATCTAGTCCTCCTTTATCCTTGGTCCTTTGTAGCGTTTTTAAGCTAATGCGCGGGGGTTTATCTTTCCAAAGGAATTTAGAAATAGATGAATCCAAAGATCTAAACCAGTTTGGTGATGGTTTACTCGGGATCATTGAAAATAAATAATTGATTTTTGGCAAGACCATCATTTTTATTGAAGCGACCCTTCCCATGAGTGATATGGGTAACGATTTCCATCTAGCCAGATCGTCTTCTACTTTCTTTAAAAGTGGGATATGGTTTAGTTTAGTTAAATCTGCAAGCTTAGGAGAAACATTGATACCTAAATATTTAATATTTCCAGATTGCAGTGAGGTGGAAGAAGAATTATGGAAGGAGTAATTAATTGGAAGAACTGTAGATTTTAACCAGTTAATTGAATAATCTGAAACTCTTGAAAAAGAGTTTATTAATGTAATTACCTCCGAAAGAGTGGTTTGTGAGTTTTGAAGAAAAAGCAACACATCATCTGCATAGAGACTGATTTTGTGTTCTACATTCTTGCATTTTATGCCCTTAATTACTATAGCCTGTCTAATTGTTGCTGCTAGTGGTTCGATAAAAATTGCAAACAGTGAAGGGGAGAGTGGGCATCCTTGCCTGGTGCCCCTCTGGAGACAGAATCTGGAGGATGTTTGGTCATTTGTTCTGACACAAGCTGTTGGGGAATTATATAATATTTTTAACCAGTTTATGAAAGAGTTTCCAAAACCGAATTTGTGTAGAGTTGCAAATAAAAATTTCCAGTTAACTCTGTCAAACGCTTTTTCTGCATCTAGAGACAATATTGTGGTTTCAATGTTTTTACTACATGAATAGTCTATTAAATCAAGTAATCTACGTGTATTTGTTGATGAGTGCCTACCTTTTATGAAACCGGTTTGGTCAGGATGTATTAAGAGGGGGGTTATCTTCTCTACTCTCTTTGAGAGAGCTTTACAGATTATTTTAAGGTCAACATTAATAAGGGATATTGGACGATAGCTTGAAGGAAATACAGGGTCTTTGCCTGGTTTTAGCAAGAGACTAATGTTGGCAGAATTCATATTTGGTGGTAGTCTGCCATTGTCCTTGATTTCCTGCAACATTCTGTGGAATACTGGTGCCAGAATTGTCCAGAATTCTTTGTAGAATTCTGCTGGAAATCCATCTGGACCTGGAGCCTTATTATTGGGCATACTTATCAGGGCTTCCTGGAGTTCCCCTGGTGTCAGCGGCGAATCCAGTGCCATTGCTTGACTGTCTGGTAATTTTGGAATTGTTATGTTGTCAAGAAACTGATCAATTTCGTTATCAGATGGGTTTATCTGTGGTGAGTATAAAGTTTTATAGAAATCCCTAAAAATGTTGTTTATTCTTTCAGGGTCATATACTGTGTTCCCAGATAAGTCTTTAACAGCACTTATAGTTGCTTTCTCTTTATTTATTTTTAACTGGTTAGCTAGAAATCGACCGGATTTGTTACCAATGAATCCGCATATTTAATTTGGCAACGATTTTACGCCCTTCCTCACGCAACCCTCCCCATTTACCAAGGCTTGTGGGCCTGCTTGGCTGGGTTATCTAACATACTTAATATGCATTGCTAAATTTAAAAATAGCACACCATAATTAAATACTAAGAAACATTTGGCTAGTCTGTGATCTTCAAATAAACCAAGTGGAAACGACTGTTCTGCTACCTCTCAGTCCTGTCATGACATTGATTAAGTGATCTTTGGACTTGTGAAAGATGTTACTGTTTAACAGTGGCACTGCTTCTATCATGGTCTATAGATTTTATGGGTCTTTGTTGTGGGTTTTGCCATTTCATAAGTATATTTAGTTATTACTGTAGGCTAAGTTTGGTCCCTGGGTTTTCACCTTGTTAATCCAGGATTCAGTATTTGAGTTCTTGTTTAATATTTTCAGAGGTTACTTGGGTTTATTTCTTTGGGGGTTCGCTATGTTTTCTTTTATTAATCCAGTCTCCCCTGTGTCCTCACTGTATGTTGTCTTTGCGAGTCTTTGGGTCTTTCCTGTTTTATTTTATGTTTTGGTCTTGTTTAGTTTTACTTCCCGACTGTCACTGCCCTTTGTAGATTAAGTAGTGCTTCTTTCTCACCTGTTGCCACTTTCCTATTAGTCTGTGTATAAGTAGCCCTGGTCTTGCCTTGTTTATTGTCATCTTGACTCTTTAGCTGTGTGTGTGTTCCTGGTTACTAGTTACTGGTTCCTGGTGCCATTTGTTCCTCAGTTTTTTTGTTTCTAGTTGTTCTCCATGGATTATCTGTACTTTACATGTTGTATTAAGGACTTCATCTTCAATAAAAAAAGGCTCACTTTCTGTTTTACTCTGCCTGCCTCATGAGTTCTGCATTTGGGTCTGCCATTCCTCCACACAGAAAACCTTGACAATGTCATATTTGGGTCAAATCCTTCCTGTTAAGGTTGTGGATATGTTTATGTAGCTTATCAATAGCATGGGCTCTCCCTGTTTTTCAGTCACATATTAGAACACCCTTTTGACAAATGTTTTGGAGACTGTCAAATATTGTCTCTTACTCTTCCCATCTCCCAGCATGGCATTTCTTATTAGATCCATTATTTGAACTATCTGGGACTAGACTGGGGACTAACCGCTGTACAAGATTTTTGCATATAGTTAACTTTAACCTTCCTGTCTATCTCTATCTAGCTATCTTTCTAAGCACACAATAAATGTCCTGATTTTTAATGTGTTTGCAGAGGTTTTTTAAAATGAGTTCACACGCACCATCTTGTGCCTATCCAATTCAGGGTCACAGGAGTCTATCCCAGCTGTCATAGGCAGGGTACACCTCGGATAGGTCACCAGTCTGTCGTAGAGCCAACACAGAGAGACGGACAACCACCAACTTACATTCACACCTACGGTCATTTTAGAATCACCAATTAACCTAACCCCTTTGCATGTCTTTGTGCTGTGGGAGGAAGCCGGAGCACCTGGAGAGAACCCACACAAGCACAGGGAGAACATGCAAACGCTTTAGAATGGCCTAAGCTGGCCAGCTGCTGGATTCAAACCTGGACCTTCTTGCTGTGAGGTGACAGTGCTAACCATCGCACCACCATGCTGCGAGTTAGAGACTGATCACATGATGGTGAGGGGTGTTCAGCTAGAGCCAGAATGAGTATTAATTTTTTTTTTTTTTCAATAACAAATAAAGTGAATGAAAAATTATTTTTCAGTCAATGCAATTTCCACCCAGGGATTAGTAAAGTATTTTGATTCTGACTTCTGCTTTCTGTTATGTTAAAAAGCTTAATTTCAGCAAGGAGTGCAAATACTGTGCTGACAGAACCCTTATAAAAGTACAGCAGAAATACAGATAATTTAAAAAACATCTGCAAGAATGATGGTAACGATGGGAAAACCAGTGCTTTCAATTTCAGGATGAAAGACAACAAAGGCAGAAGTAATACTGAGCAGTATCTTGGTCACATGAAGGCAGAACTCCACAAGAATATTTTAAATGTGCGTTAGCGCTCTTTAGCTACTCAATACTAAACTTACTAACTTTATCTGCATTAATATAAGATGGACAAAAGTTATGACTCAGTTATGACAGGTCAGAAAGTCTTTTTAATCCTGTCTTCCATAAGTCTTCATCAATAGGCAAAAAAAATTCAAATGCCATCAAATAAGAATAGAAAGCTTAAATAAGACTATAGCAGATATACAGTTTGTATATACGTTTTAATACATATACATGCATCCCAGTTATCAAACAGCTATTATTTTTTATAGGAACAAGACCAATTAAGAAAGATTGTAACTACCAAAAAAAAAAAAAAATTAAATATGTTTTAAGCAATGACTGTATAAAAGATCAACAATATGGCTCCACTTCCTCCCATTGTACAAAAGTGAAGCCAAAATTTCCCATTTGTGGGAAATGACATCTTAATTTTGGAGCCACGGTCTGCGCAGTACTGATTTGGGGTGGAGCGGCCATATCCAACTTCCCTACACACACACACCATATGGTCAGTCAGAGCTGCCAATCATGAGGTTACACCCCAATTTTACAGCATCAACTCTGCAACAGATTAGCAAGCTGTCCAGGATGTACCCCACCCTTCACCCTATGACAGCTGGGATAGGCTCCTGCCCCCCTGTGACCCTGAATTGAGTAAGCAGAAGAAAAGGACTGAATGAAATTTGTAAGTCAAACCAAGCACTTATGAGAAGGGTGACCATCTGAACTCAAATCAGCATAAGGACTATTTAAAATGGCACAAATCATCTTTAGGAAAGATTTGTGTGAGGAGAATTTTTTCATTTTAGTTTGACCATGTCCCATCCACTAACATGGAGTGGGCAGGACTGAGGACCTATCCAGCAGCCTAATAGAGCCCAATAGAGATGTTTTGGCTTCACTTTTGGGGAGCTGTCAGGTCATTCATGTTTTAGTGTTCCTGTAGTATAGTGGTTTACACGTTCATCTTTCAAGTAAAAGGTCCCTGGTTCAATTCCAGGTGGGGACACAAGCCCCTCTCACCACAGAGAGTTGCATCAGGAAGGGCATCCAGCGTAAAAAAAAATGCCAAATTATCGATGCTGATTATTCTGTTGTGATGACGCCTTGGGAAAAATACAAAGGAGCAGCTGAAGGTACATGTCATATCCGGTCGTTGATGTTTTCTACAGTCACGGGTTTAAAAGGAAGTTTTTTTTAAAAAAATGTATTTTAGTTAACTGCATACAAACAAATTACTGTAACCAGTGCATTAGCTTAGAAAACCAATATTTTAAATATGTGAAAACCTTTTTCACCATTTAAATCACATTTTTGTGCTTTTTTCTACTTTGTCCTCTTCAGTCAATGGTCCCCTCTCAGCAGTTCTATCCTCAGTTTTTCTGAAATTAAAAGCATACAATTATTATAAACAGTTCTTTAAATTTTAGGGGGGTACTCGGTGGAGTTTGGTAACTCACATAAGTTCAACATGGTCCTGAAGTTCAACATTACGGGTTTCAGGCAGTAGTAGACAGAGGCCCCCAGCAAGGACGGGTATGATTCCATAAATCAGCATGGGAATAGTGTAATGGTAGGTGCTCAGGAGCCTGATCAGTGGAGCAAGGATGCCTGCCACACGAGCTAACATGGAGTTGAGACCTACACCATTCTGCCTATAAAGATAAACAATGAACCTATTAGCAAATATACTGGAGGTAATAAGAAAAAAAATGGCATGTTCTGCTTGTTTGAACTTACCTTATATTGGTGGGATATAGTTCTGCAGTATAAACATAGACTATGCTAAAACTGGCAGTGGCAGAAATTTTTCCCAGTACTGCTATGACTGTTACTACTATAGGCATATCTGATGGACAAACAAAAAGAAATTTACAATTCAAACATAAAGAAAGTGGAATTTTAAGAGAAATTGCTTGCATACAGTAGAATACAGTTCTTGCCTGAGTTATTGTTTAACAGCTTTAGTTTTTATAGGACAATTTCATTTTCAGAAAATGATTTCTTCAAGTCACATTATAAATGGTACAATATTTAAGTACCTCTTGGTACAAGAAGGATCCCAAGACAAGCCAAACCTCCAAACAGTAAGACCCCTGCTTGACAAATTCTTCTCCCGATGAGCTGGAGGAGAGGCAAACTGCCCACACGTGCGGGAACTTCTACTAAACCAAAGATGAACTGCGTCAGGTAAATATCCAGACCAAAATTCCCCACATTCAAACTCAGTCCATAGTACATCAGACTAGTTCCAAACCTGTTAACCATGAGAGATATTTTTAGTGACTCCACAAAGGTAATGGTAAAGATTTTCTAGCAGTTAGCAGCTGAAGATTATACTCACCATATGTAGCTCATAATGAGAGCACGTCTTCTCAGATATGCTATCCTGAAAATGTCCAACATGCTTCCTCTTTTGACTGTGGCCTCATCCTGCAGCTATACAATTACATTTTTAAATTAGTGTTTATCAAGATTAAATTGTGATTGATTCTGTTTAAAGCTAAAATGTGTTTTATTGTCTCACCTTGTTTAACAGGTCTTCAGGGACCTTCCTCTTGTTCACTCTGGCTGCCCTTCGGATCTCCTTTATCGCATCCTCTTTCCGACCCTGAGTAATGAGCCAGCGAGCTGATTCTGGAAGAATCCTAGTTAAAAGAATCACAAACTGTAATGTACATTTTATTTTTAAAGTTATCTTATATGATGTCGATAATGCGTATTCAATGTGGCCAGAGTGGCCACTGACCAATAGAAAATTGCCAGAACAAGGATGAGAGGGCAGAAGAGCACCAGCTGCAGGATCCTCCAGTTCCGGATCAAATAGGCAATGCCAGACATCAGCATCAATCCAAGAGGAAAAGAAGAGTGGCAGATAATGGTGCATAAAGCAAACTTGGAAGAATCACTCCATTCTCCTCCTTTAATACAATAGAAGAGATGGGAAAGGCATCATTTGTGGTGGTAGGGGTGGAGGTGGGTTACATATTATTTAGCATGTGTTTAGTGTAATATTTATAACTCTTACTCTTTACGTAATGTAGATGACAAACTCCTGCTCAGTTTTTTTATACTTCTGAAACATTTTAATCACAACATGCACCTGTGATATAAGCTTAGGCACTGCTGAAGCTTTTACTGAACAGTCAGATTAAATAATTGAAGTCTTGACAGATTCCTTGTCAATTCCTTGCTGCTGAAATGCATTGCAGCTAACTAGACAAAGCATTCACAAATGTGAATTTTGAAAAGCAGTTTTTTTTAAAGAATGCCTTCTGCTGTGCCAAACTCTGCTGTGCTCTACTTAACAGGAGGCTAGAAAAACAAAATGGTGTCATTTTTTCTGTAAACAAAAGCACTTGGACACTGATTTTTGCATTAAGACATTAACTTCAAGTGCCTGTGTCATCTGCATAAATCAGCACTTTAAAGCTACTTTGTGTGGAATGTAAATATATTGGACTTATGTAATGTTCTATGTCCTGTGAAGGATGGGAAGGTACGCATTGGCATTAATTTGAACTGTGAACATTGTACCTACCTATTACAAATGCATTAGCAACAATGCCCGAGACTGAGATGCCACCAACAAATTTGAGAACTATATAAACATAGATGTTGGGTGAGAAAGCAGCACCCACACCAAACAGCAGCAGGAGAAGGAGTGAAAGCAGGACCACAAAGCGTCGACCAAACCTAAAGACAGAAGAAACAATAACAGTTATACTGATCCTTGGTCTTTATGTGAAAACATAACATATATGGTCAATTTAGATCAATTTAATAGATATACTGCACATACTGTATGTAGTGCATTTAAGTTGTTCAAATTTGCAAAAATCTTTTCTCTAAACTTCTAATGCCTCTTATATGCAAAACCTCATTTTTCTTACAATATTCATATTGCATTGATAAATTACATCATATAAGATTATGTGTTTGGTATAAACAGCAGTATTCAGAAACACATCGTTCTGGGAGTAAATCTTTAAATTTAAAGAATGATTGCTATTCTCAGACACTAAAAGGTAAAATCAATAGAAAAACACATTTATGAGAAAAATATAAATATATTCTCAGAGATTTGGTTAAAAGATCAATAATGTGAGAAAATGTTTCATTATCTGGGGGAAAAGCAAAAAGAACTGCAAGAAAAAAAATGTTAAAATTTACAAAACTTGATCAACCTCAAAATTTTAATTATGTTTGTTGATGAAATTATACTGTACTTTGCAAGCTGCCCTAGCACTAAGGAAATACTTTTAATTTTAGCCCCACATCATCACAAATCAAAAGAATGAGGACTTTTGAAGTGACACTGATGTAAACTGAAACTATTAAGAAGAAAAAGAATCGCAGTTATTTGGATGAGCTATTGATTTTTTGGATCAGATGCAACTGTGTTCCCTACTGCTGCACATCATCATTAATGTGTCCGCAGCACTATTTACCATCGATTTCGTTTGTTTGTTGTTGTAACCCCTTTTAACAAACTCAGCATCAGAGAAATTAGATTCTAAGCAGCAATTAGATGGATTGACAGAACTAGAGATGTAGGAGTAGAAGCAATGTTTATTTTTAGATGGATTTAAAGATGGGAAAAATTTGTACATCTTCATGAACACTAAATGCACTATTCATTGATTTACACTGAATCCATTTCTAATGCTCAACTGCATTGGAATAGTGGTCCGTACCTGTCAGCCATGGCCCCCAGTACCAGTGCTCCAACTAGAAGACCAGCCATGTAGATGGACTGAGATGCTTCAATGAAGCTGCTTCTGTCACACACCAGGTTAAACTGACAGCAGAAAGGAAGGAGATCAAAGTTATGTTATGGTCAGACAGACATCCTTTGTCACAAAGCTAAACATAGAACTAAAATGAGATAATTATATCACAAATAAAGAATCACAAGTTTTGGGCTATAAATTAATCTTCTAATAGCTGAGTCAACAACTCAGATATCACAAAGCATGCAAAAAGCCACATTAAATTATTGTAATAAAGTGGAATCAATGGAATGATTGCATTACTATAAAAACTTAGTATTTCCTGTTAAAAGAAATGGTACTAAAAAAGACTGCCCTATTTGCAGAGCATGTTTTTTTTTTACCTCTGTCACAAGGCTGGAGGCACCTTTAGGTGCGTCAAAATCATATCCATTTATGCATCCTGATGTCATGTTGATGCCATATTTTTCAATGCTTTCCAAATCCCAACCCACAGGTGTGAACATTTCACAGCTCTGAAACCCTCCATCTTCATTCCGTGGGATGGTAAGATTTTGTTGCCTTTCCTCTGTTAGGTTGGGTGCACGGTCCTTGATCCAGTCAGTGTTGCAGTGGTGCGGGAAGTTCATGCCTGTAAACACTTGACCAATAACATCAAAAGCCAAGAACATGCTTGGAATACATAATGCAGCCACCAAACGTTTCTGAAATAAGCCAAAGGCCCCAATCTCCTTTAAGATCTCTCCAAAGTTGCTCATATTCACATCTAAATGTCTTCAGAGCCTGATGTGAATATGAGAAAGACTTGGTTTTAGGCAAAGTTCAGCCACGAGCAATCAACGTGACTTATAGTTAATGTTTAAACTGATAATCACTGTGCTTTATGACCTCCCACCTTGCAAACAGTACTGTATACTGCCAAATGAGATCCATTAGTATCCCTCATGCTTTTAATCCACCAAGGAAAACCTCTTAGTTTGATTACTCAATTTTTTTTACCATCGACTATATATTACTTAATTCAATTCTCAATCTAGTAATCTTTTTCATTCAATGTTTCTTTCCCTTTGATGACAACTGCATACATCTAATAAAGGTGTACTAACACTTTATAATTACAATTTTTATCTTTTCATCTTACATTTAGTAACATTTATGGTGGTAAAGACATCTTTGCTAGGTATTTGTTTCCAGATTGTCTGTCCGTCCATCCATCCATTACAAAACTTTTTACCTCTAAAGAACCTGACTTGTTTGCTAGACCTTTAGCAAACTTTGTGTGGTAAATTCTTACAATGGTGGAATATCTGATAACATTTAAGAGATTGTGGGGTCAAAGGTCAACGCCATACAGGGTCAGATTTAAGACAGGGGCATACCAGCCGAGTTCTCGGCATTACGTTATGATTATAAATAATTTGGAACACCTGCACAAATGGTAAGGGAACTTTACCTGAAACGTTTGGAGCCTACTGTCAGAGTTCCAGAGTACAGATTATCATAAAACCATTTAATGAACTGTTCAGCTTAATGGATTGAGAATAATATTTCTGCTAAAAGGCCATGATCTACTGTATCACGAAAGCAAAATTGTATAAACTCATGACAGCTGAGGGGCTGCGATTTGGGTCCCTAACTGTCACTGCCTGCCATGGGGATGGATGATGACACATCTATCAAACCATGCTCATCAGAAGCCACATCAGCCTCAAAACATGAAATGCCTAGAGCTTGGCTTGTATGCCTCTGGCTTAAATCTGACTCTGTGTGACCTTGACATTTGATTCGACAAGCTCATGAATGTTATGATGTTCTACCCATCATAGGTATTAACCACACGAAGTTTGGAAAAGATCCAGCAAACAAGTCAACTCCTGCAGTGGTAAATTTTGTAATGAATAGATGGACAGACACATTGATCTCAAAAATGTTATGAGTTCTTCTGTCCATCCTGGTGATCAACCATAAAAGCACTGGCAAGGATCCAGGAGCCCATTCAGCTCCTATGGTGATAATGAGATCATCACTGACCACCCCCTGTGGCCTTGACCTTTGAACTCATGATCTCTAAAATGTCCTTAATTCTAGGATTTCCAACACTTTGGCTAGTTTTCTGTCAAGACTGCATTTGTGCTTAAAAATCTTACACACTTATCCTTTACTTGACAATAAGGAACATATATTCCGATGCACATCCTTTTCCCTAATTTTATATTCATTTTTACTTAGTTTTCTTTACAAATGATATCACGCTCAAATTCTGCTATATCTAATAATTTTAGTTTTATCCCAGTGATTAGCAATACAAGTACTGGCAAGGATCTAGCAGCCCAGTCTCCTATGGTGACAACAATACTTTCATTCACACACTTTCATTGACATTGACCTTTGACCCCCCTGACCTCAACAATGTTATCAGTTCTTCTGTCCAACATAGTAATGAAGTATATAGAATTTGGCTAGGATCCAGCTGTCCAGTAAGCTCCTAAAATGGTTACAAGAATTTTATGAATGCCTTTGTATGACCTTTACTTTTGATTTCACCATCTCATAAACATTATCAGATGTTCTGCCCATCATAGCTAGATCTAGCAAACAAGTCAGCTCCTGTAGTGATAAGAAAATTTGGACTGATTGACTATTTTATAATAATAATAATAATAATAATAATAATAATAATATTGCTCAGAGTTGCTATCATTAGTGCAATAGCATCAGCATTCACCTTAGTTTCACTTTATAGTTTTCACCTGTTGTCGGCCTACCAAAAGTGGCTCTTCAATCCACAGAACCATTGAGAATCATTGACATGAACAAAGATAGTATTTATTTATTTAACCTCTGTCACAATGCCCGGATGGGCCTCATAGTGCCAACTATCCATGCCCCCTGTTGTTAATTCCATACTTTTGACTGGCTTCTAAATTCAAAGGTTGAAACATTTGAAAGTATCAGTTTTGTTTGCTAATTTAAGCATAATATTCAAATTTTGGAAATAATTGCAGCTTTTGAAAACCCAGTTATACTAGCTGGAAATAGGATATTGATGCATGTGTAGCTGTAGTTTCCCAGTCAGACAGGATTTTAGTCAGGTACCATAACAGAACACATAACAGTCACAATATATTGCAGACTGAGTCAGATTATCATCAAGGATAATCTGACTCAGTCTACAAGAGACCTATGGCTTGGGACAAGATTTATTTTCCAGCAAGACAATGATCCCAAGCATACAGCAACAGCTACACAGAAATGGTTCAATGACAACAAGGTGAATGTTCTGGATTGGCCAAATCAAAACCTAGATGACTTAGACTTAGACGGACTTTATTGTTATTCAAATTTACACTTTACAGTGCACATGAGAATGAAATTTCGTTGCACTGGGTCTGGATAGTGCAAAGGATAAAAACAATAAATGAAACCTCAAAGCTATGTACAGATACTATAAAAGATATACAAGACCTCTAAAAACTGTATATATTGCACAAGACATTTAGATATATTCCACAAAATGTAATGCACTCTTGAAAGGGTCCTGTGTGTATGTGTGTGTATGTGGAGAGAGTTTTACCCCAAGTTCAGCAGTCCCAATCCAACTGAGAGTTTGTGGCTGGGCTTGAAAAGAGCTGTTTATACTCAATCCCCAAGCAACCTGACAGAGTTTAAGCTGTTTTGCAAGGAAGAATTGAGAAAAACTGCAGCGTCCAGATGTGCCAGCCTGATTGACACATATCCACACGGACTCATTGCTGTGATTGCAGCCAAAAGGTGTATCTATAGATGTATGTGATGACTGATACTGCGGGAAAATATTGTAACAGTATCATATTGTGAGTGGATTCCCAGTCTCAGCTTAAGAGTCTGGCTTTTGGAGGGATGTAGAAACATAATTTAAATGAGAGAACATATCTATATGAGACATACTTACAGTGGAAAACGCCAGTCACAGAAATTAAAGTTACCAGTTGTAGTAATGTCTAAACACTATTTTAAAATAACTGGTCTGTGTTTGTAAATTCCATAGTTTAATCAGAAACTGTGATAATACACTCCTCAAAAAACTAAAAGAACACTTCTTTACCAGAGCATAGGATCAAGTCAATTAAACTTCTGGGATATTGATCTGGTCAGTAAAGTAGCAGAGGAGGTTGTTAATCAGTTTCAGCTGCTTTGGTGTTAATCAAATCAACAACAGGTGCACTAGAGAAGCAATAAT
>VUQH01074175.1:0-11319 GCA_015106775.1 Etroplus canarensis
ACAAACCTCTTCTGTGGTATTTGTCATTTCCTCCTTCCTGGCAGCTCCATGTTCAACAATCTTTTGTCCAATATATCTACTATCTTTTCTCTGCACATGTCCAGACCATCTCAACCTTACCTCTCTGACTTGGTCTCCAAACTGCTCAACCTGAGCTGTCCCTCTGATGTACTAATCTCTAATCCTGTCCATCCTGGTCACTCCCAGCAAAAATCTCAGCATCTTCAATTCTGCCTCTTCTGTCCTTTTGTCAGTGCCATTATCTCCATACATCACAGCAGGTGTCATTATCATATTGCAAAACTTCCCTTCCATTCTTACTGCTATCCTTCTATCAGAAGTCACCTGTGAAACTCTTCTCCAACCACCTCACCCTGCCTGCACTCTCTTCTTCACTTCTCTTGTGCACTGTCCCCGTATTTAAACTCTTTCACTTTCACTAACTCTATTCCTTTTATCTTCGCCTTTCCACCTACCTAACTCTTATTCACACACGTATTGTCTTGCTTCTATTGACTTTCATTCCTCTTCTCTCCAGTGCATACCTCCGCCTCTGCCAATCTGTCAATCTGTCCATCACCATTGCAAACAAGAAGGGGCTCAGAGCTGATCCCTGATGTAATCCCACCCTCACCTTGAACCCATCTGACACTCCTACTGCACACCTCACCACTGTCTCACTGTCCTCATACACATCCTGCACCACCCACACATACTTCTCTGCTATTCTTGACTTCCTTATACATTACTACAGTTCCTCTCTTGGCACCCTATCATATGCTTTCCACAAAGACACAGTGCAACTCCTTCTGGCCTTCTCTATACTTCATCAGCACTCTCAGGGCAACATTGCATCTGTAGTTCTCTTTCTCAACATGAAGCCACACTGTTGCTTGCTGATCATCACCTCTCTTCTTGACCTAGCTTCAACAACTCTTTCCCATATCTTCATAGTATCCCTGACCAACTTTCTACAAAAAAGGGAAAGACAGAAGCAAAACAAGAGTAGCTTTCTGTCATCACTCCTTGAGTAAAGGAATAGATGATCATGCTGAACTGGCATGTTTTTTCTAGACTGGGAAGATCAAAGCAGCAGCAATTAGTAGACGAAAGGTTGACAGGACAGATATTAACTGAACAGATAATAAGGCTTAAGGTAATTACACTTTCCTTATACTTTTATCCCTTTTTTAAACTTTTTACAATTAATTAATAGCTGTTTTATGTGTCAATAACATAACAGTAGGCTAATAAGTTGTGTAACAGCAGGTTTAAATTACAAGTTGTAATTTGTCTGTTAAAAAAAATCCAGAGGCTTAGTCTCAGCAGGGGTCGTTTTACAATAATAATACAGTTGCTGTATGTGATTAGCAACTGGGGAATTTCAGACAATTTATAAATCATTTTTTGTAATAGTTGTAACTTTAGTATTATGGAACTGAAGCCTATCCCAGCTGTCATATAGGGCAAGAGCCTGGACCAGAAGCCAGTCCATTACAGGGCCAAAAGAGAGAGAGAGAGAGAGAGAGAGAGAGAGAGAGACAGAGAACCACACACATTCACATCTAAACCTAGAATTACCACTATTTCATTGGACTCTAAGAGAGCATGCACCTCCACAAAAAGTCCCCCGCTGACCAAAAATTTTGATCCCAAAACCTTCTTACAGCCCACTGCACCACCCTGGTCTCATGGCAAATTCTGCATTTCCATGTTTCTCATTGTGGGGCAACTATACTAACACGTGTTCATTAAAAAAGTTTACCTAGTGGTGAAATTTAAAGTTTGCACATTCCGACTGCAGTTATTTTCATTAAAAATATGAACAAATAAACAATCTATCTGAACTACATTAGAGAGTGAGAACGCATGTATGTGAATATACTTAATTGTAGACACAAGGGGGAAAGAGAGACAGTAGGTGGTCAGAGGTGGCATTGCAAGTTCTTTATCTGCTAAAGGAACTGAGAATTAAAAAAAAAGCAAGGAAATATTTGGAATAGCTGAAAAAAGTTCTCTCTCTTTATCTGAAGAAGGTGTGGATGATTATTAGGTCAAAGACTGAAGCTGTGATGTCACCTGTTGTGTATTTGTGTGTTCACTTGCTAAAATCATATAGAAACAGAAGAATGGCTGGAGATTGTTAAAGTCAGTATGACCCAAACTCAAATAATATGCAGCTGGATACTGTTACATTGACATTATCTGGGTTCTTTAGTAGACATCTGCAGCATACAGACTTCTATCACTCTGCTTCATCAGCCAATGGCTTTTTTTGAACAGTGTAGATGAGGATAAGTTGATGGATGCATATGTGTGTGTGTGTGTGTGTTTAGATCCATCCAACTAAATAGAAACAGCAGATATGCTGTACAGAGCTTCTCAATAATGCACATACAGTACATATGGAAAAAAAATGATACGCCCATGCAAACATTTACACACATAGGCTGTTAATTTTTTTTTTTTACTTTTAGGCACATTATTCATATTTTGCAGTATCATACCTTGCTTTATATTATCATAAATTATGCAGATTGTATCTTAAATAAACAAATTTGTACTACAGATGCAGATGAAGTTGTTTACCCCGCATAATCACACAGGGAAATAAGTAGTTGTGTTTCAGTGTGTTGTACTAATCATTCTGAGTGCAGCGCTTTAGCAGGCAACACTGCACAGCAGTTTTGCATCACATTATTCAAACCCCTCTTACACACATTCCATCCTGTTTGCAAATGTCCAGGATATAATAAATAGACTAAACTAGAACGTAAGTAAGTTATCAGTGAAGGACAAATCATTAAGTGAGCATTTCAGATGGTGGATTGGCTGGTATGTCTGTGTATACTTAATTAAAATAAATACAACGCATGTCCCACTCTATTACTGGTCTAACCTTGGTTGATGTTTTTTTGGTTATGTAATGAAAAAAGTTACTGCTAAATAGAAAAGGATTAATGAAGTGAGTAGTAAGAATAGAGTGCAAATACAGTTAGGTCCATAAGTATTTGGACAATGAGAATTTAAAAAAATCTTTTGTACATTACCACACTGGATTTTAAATAAAAAAAATCAAGCTATGAATGAAGTGCAGACTTTCTGTTTTAATTGAAGGGGTTCAACTAAAGATTTACATTAACTGTTTAGGAATTACCGTCATTTTTTATATAAGGTCCCTGATTTCAGAGGGTCACAAGCAATTGAAAAAATAGAACAATTGATTTTAATACTTTAATACTAAAACCCATGGGCATCACCAAATGTGGCATTTCCTCCACCGAGCTGCTCTGTCAGGCCTTTACTACAGCCACCTTCAATTGCTGCTTGTTTCTGGGTCTCTCTGCCTTTGTTTTTGTCTTCAGTAACTGAAGAGCATGTTGTCTTGGGTTGAGATAAGTTGACTGACTTGGGCACTGAAGAATTTTCCATTTCTTTGCCTTGAGAAACTCTTGGGTTGGCTTTGACAGTATCCTGTGGTCATTATCACTTTGTATGATGAAGTGCCATCCGATCAGTTCTGGAACATTTGGCTGAATCTGAGCAGAGAGTATCTCTCTGTACAGTCTCGGTACACTCCAGAGTTCTTCCTGGTACTTCTATTAGCAGTCATATTAAGATTAAACACGAGTGACCCTTTTCCAGTCGCAGCCATACATGCCCATGCCATAAGATTGCCTACACCATGTTTGACAGATGCGGTATGTTTTGGATCATGAGCTGTTCCTTTTCTTTTCCATTCTTTTCTCTTCCCATCATTCTGGTACAAGTGAATCTTGGTTTCGTCTGTCCAAAGAGTTTATTTTCCAGAACTGGGCAGCCTCCTTCTGGCAAATTCTAACCTGGTCTTCCTGTTCTTGAGTGTAACCAGTGGTGTGAACCTTGTTATAAGCTCTATGTATTTACTGTATATTTCACAAAGGAATTGCTTTATTTTAGACTTTGATTAGTGTTCTGAGTGAGAGTGTTCTTGTCTTGTCTAAATGTGATGAAAGATTTTTCATGATCAAGAAAAGATTTCTGCAATCTTCTACTTAAGTTGTCTTTTGTGGTCTTCCAGGCCTTGTACATTGCTTCTTTTTAGAAGACTGTTGATTTGACCCCTCCTAAAGTTTGTACTATTTCTCTGATAGGTTTATTGTGGTTTGTCAGCATTATAATGGCCTCCTTCACTGGCATCAACATCACTTTGGACGTCATATTGAGTTTCAGTGAACAGCTACCAAATGTAAGTTCAACATTTGAATTCAACTCTAGGTGTTTGTTTTTCATTTAACAAGCATAATTTGGTTATGAATTTGCCATTATGAGCCTCTGAAAATGGAATACTATGTATAAAAATGTTACCGTTAATGTAATGCCTTTGTAAAACCCTCTGAATTAAAGCTAAACATTTGCACTTCAACTGCATCGCGTTTCTTGGTTTTAAAATCCACTGTGGTGGTTTAGCGAGGCAAAAACCCCCCAAACTTCTGGACGTTTTGCTTATGGAATTTTCTTACTGCTTTCCAATATCTAAATTCAGTATGAGAGTTGCTTAGTTATAAGTTATAATTTTAGATTTTTATGGGTCGTAGAACTTTATGACCACTCATGTTATGCAGTGGTTTGTGGTCATCAAATAACGTCAATGTAAGAGCTGTTCAGCTTTAAAAATGTTGTTGTAAGATAATTTAAACTTCTGTTCTTTTTTTCTCTTGAATTGGTTTTGTTTACATTTCTTATTCAGCTTTTGTTCTCTTTCTATTTTCTGTTAATATTCTCAACACTTTTGGGTGTTTCTGAATTTCCAATTTCTCTTTTCTTTCTCCATCCTCTCCCGCTATGATGAGAAAATGATTGCCTATCCACAGAGGGGATCCTCATCTGCTATATTACACAGGTGAAATAAGACAGGTTATTCCATCACTGTTCTCTCTCAGCTCCTACAGACCAAAGCAAAAAAATTAATGATGATGATTTTGTTATTTTATAGATAGAATAACAAGGAAGCCATTCAGTATCAATCTGTCACTTAAAGGGGGTTGTAGAGTTGGGTGTACATGCAGAGCCTCAGTGGAGGACAGGAGAATGTAGAATTGAAAAGCTAGTCATGAATAAATATGACACCACATTTTTCCTTCTCCTTATCGAGGTTGCCCAGAGAGAGGTGGAAAGAGAAGCACACTGATTACTGCAACTGCTGCTGACTCCCTGACAGCAGATGTCTTGTTGATGATAGGGCACATAACTACTTGAAGGCAACACACAAATCTGTGGAGACTTGACATACAACCTTATAGCACTATGGTTAGAGCATAAACCAGCCACTTAGGCCCATGATTCTTAATGTTCGTAATGTTCTACAACTCAGTGAAGACCTTGAATACCTTCTCTGACTTTTGGTTGCATTTTTGGTGTCTGTATATTGAAAGTTTCTGCACAGCAATATTCTTATGGATGTGTTGCATCCATAAGAAATCATGTTAGTATGCACCACTGGGTGCATTCTTGCTGAATTTCAATTAAAAACAATTAATCTTTTTTTTTTCCCACAGATGTCAGCTCAACAGCAGAAACAAAAGACAGATTTAAACATACAAATTTTAAAACAGCCACCTTACAAAGCAATGCATCATGATAATGCTTGCATGTATCTACCCATTGCCATGATGATCTCCTGCTGTGTCTGAGAGGCTTAACAGCAGCTAACTGTACTTTATGGAATTGAATCAATAAAAAAACAGAGACATAAATGACACAGCTAGACATGTGGAGATAGTCTGCCACGGGTGGATGAATTGTTTCAAATAATAATGGTGCTTAATGCTCAGGCAGGTCGTTTTGTGGAGGGGGTAATGCTGGTCTTTATAGTGTTCCTCTAAGGGCTATTCTCAGCACAGCGTAACACTCGTCAGCTCCTTCTGTCTCTGTACACTGTCACAAACACCCAGACTCACAGGCGTTCCTACGCTCTCGGCTCATGCATTCTCTGGCTTTGTTTATGTTTTCAGTTTCCCTGTTTTTTCTCTTTCTTCTTTAGCATCGAGGAGCAAGAGGAGCACTATGCAGCAGTCATCACAGCTTCAAGACTGTGGTCCAGCAGTCAGGGAAACTGGAAATACTGGCAGTAGTTTATAGCATGGAAAACAGTCAGGATGCTTGCATTGCTAGCTATCATGAAGAAAAAAAAATAACAAGGTCTACTGGTGGTGTTCTCCATTGAGTGATGTTTAGCATTTGGACAACATAGTGTCTTAAGGAGGAACTGAATGAATACCAAGCAGAGGAACTGTCATGTCATTGACATCAGAGTCTCCCTGACTGACACATCTGGATGGTGAGGCAAACTGAATGCATATATATTTCATACTGAACTGGAAAAACGCGTCACAACTGTCATCATCTGCAAAAATTCCCCTGTCCCCAGCTCCTTTTTTTCTTTTGGGGATCACAACTCAAATTTCAACCCCTGTCCCAGCTGATGGCCAAGGTTGTTGGGATGTTCTCAGTTTTGAAAAGCAGTCCCCCACACAAAGATTTTTACTTATACTTCTAAAAAGTGTGGAGCACTCTAGGATCCCGATTGTGATAATGTGGTCACTCACTGACAATACTGTCATGGTCTCCGCTGTGCAGTGCTCTCTCTCTCTCTCTACTGCACCCCTGCCTTCTACCTTCTCACCTCTACAAGACTCCAGGGGGACCCACTGTTCCTGGACTGTGACAGTCATCCGTAGCACCTTTGCTCAACCCACACATGCTCCTCATTCAGCACTCATCTCCAAGCAGTATATAAGGACTGGACCTTCCATTCCACCTTTGCCAGATCATTGTGCTACATTCAGCGATAATGTTAGGTCAACTAGTGTCTCCATGAACTTTTCCATGTACCTTAACTCATTCAAATCTTGAGTGTATTCCCTGGTGTGCCGGTCTCCAGCTTGTGACTCTCAGCTACTTGGAACCTTCTGGATGTCTCTGTAGAACCTTACCTGTTGACCTGCTCTCTGGATCCTGGAACTCACTCAGCCTGCATTGCACTCACAACCAAGTCATTTTGTTTCCTCCAGCAAAGTACTGTCAAGGATAAACTGCTAACATATACTTAAACTACCACTTACTGAAATTACTTACCTGCCTGCCTGCTGCTCCTTTAATGTTGAACCATTTACAAAGTCTTCTGTTAAACCTTTGGATTGTGTAAATAAAAACCTTCAAATGTCTTCTGGTTCCTGTCTGTATTTTGAGTCCTTTGGTTATTGGCAGATCATGGTAGATATCTGTATCTGCCCAAGGATAGGAGGTGAAGGAATATAAAAGGAGATTAAGAGAAGTACAGAGTTTAGAATTTCTTAAAATACTTTATTACCAGTCGAAGATTCAAGATCAGGAAGAGATAAAGATCCAAGCATAAAAGGTTAGATAAGCTTAGACCCATCATTGCATAATGCAGTCCTATGTTATTAACACTGTGGTAAGTAGTAAGAGCAATATTTACAGTTCAAAATACCATGTTGCTACAGCCTAATAATGATTTATTCTAATGGAGGTTGTACTAAAAATGTGTTCTCTCTTCAAAGCAAGTTGTAAACACAACATTGCATTATGAACAACTAAAAAAGGTGGAGTGGCCAATGTTTTAGCAATTAGTTGCTTTTTACCTGATGTTATCTTTCTGTCCACCTGATGAATGCCTGTCCAATATTCACTCTTCCTCTTGCCATTTTTTGGTGTCTACAAACTCCTGAGGGAAGTGTGTGGCTCACTAACTGATAATTGTGCCACTATGTTAAACAAAAAGTTGTTTTTTTTGCTTCCAGTTTGAAGCTGGGAAGGTAGTAGCAAAGAGGGTTTATGCTCAGCTGCCTGCTGAGCAGTTTGGTGAAACTAAACCAAAACACTTATGCTGTCGACCATAAAACTAAAACAATTAAGATGCTACAGCTCTGCAGTGCTTTGGGAATCTATTGAGTTAGGTCGCAATATAAAGAGACTTCATTGCTAAGAATGATCCCTTTTTAAATATAGCACATTCATAGAAGGTGTAAATTATGCTAATATGGATTAAACTATAGCAAGCTTTGGCTGCTGATTATATAGTTAGATTTAACACTTCCTTTAGTTTATTGAAATTCTGATCTCAACTTGAAGTCTACAAATCAGCGCTCCCAATTCCTCGTCTTAATGGCAACATGGAGTGAAGGTGGATCTTTTCTCTAATCCTAGCAGGCAGACTCAAAGGATAGTCTTAATCATTAGCGTGCTAGCTAGATTAGTACCAATGTAGAGTATTAGCCTACAATCCTGAAACTCAGACGAGAGAGAAGATGGTTCCCTTAATTAGGCACACATCCAAGTGCACCTGTAATATCTGTTTCATCCATTTTATGTGAAGAGAAGAGAAGAGAAGAGAAGAGAAGAGAAGAGAAGAGGCATTCTTTAATATCTCCCGTGAATACACCAGGTGAGATTAATTGGATATGTGTCTTTCTTTGCCTCTTAATGGGCACACTGCCAATTAGGGAACAGGCAAATCAAAAGCTAAAATATAAGAGCACACTATAGTTTCATTCCTCTAACGCTTTTCCTGACTTTCTTCTTTTGCTGATATCCCTCTTATAGACAAAGGCACTATCCAGGAATATTTAAGTAAATTACACACTTGCATCAAAGTGACTCTTGTCTTTACATTTAAGAGTCAGCATTATTTGGATTTAGCTGAGCACCCAAAGCTAAGGCCATCAATGTGAAGAACTCTGTCACTGAGCACTTGTGGATCAGACACACTTGGCAGAATGAGTCCCCTCCAAATTGAACCCTTTTATTCACATTTGCTGCCCTTGCTCTCACTGTGCCCCTCATGCAATCTGGAAAATAATTAATTGGGAGATGTTTTCAAAGGAACTTGCTTTTTAAAAAATACTCACAAGACCCTGAAGGACTCTTAAACAACAGAAATTGTTGTCTTGTGGCCGAAAATTGTCATATACAGTATATTACAGGGCTTAAGTTTAAACAAATTGAATTCTCCTCACATTTTGATAAAGGAAATTAAATTCACCACAGTTTCCATTTTATAAAAGAGGAAAGTGTTTTGAACACATTTGCTTCATGTTTTTCAGTAACAGAAGAGCTTTTGACTAGGATAGTTATTATTAAAGTGGGATTTTTTCACAGTTTCAAGACTGTGTGTTGTGATGTTAAATATGGACCCAAGATGCAGAATGAAGTAAAACTCAAGACCAAACACCAGAAAAAAACTAACAATCAGAATAAAATGGGTACTGAATAACCACCATAGAGGACACTGAAACATGAATTTACTAATTAGGGAGGAAACATGGAACAATAACATGCCAGAGAAAGAATGGTTTGGAAAGAAGGTAAACTAATGTGAGACATGAAAGGGAACTAAATCTTTAAAGTGGATAAGGAAGTAAACAGAACACATTCACTAATCACACAGATGAGAAGACTCAGGCATGGGAAAAGGCACAGAAAGATGAGAAAGGAGTGCTACGCTATGAAACCAGTTCAACATAGCCAGGCTTTCTTTGCATTAGTTGGCTTAACAAAACTTAAAAATCCAGTCAGGGATAACAGTATTATGAAGGTGACTATTAACTGTTTTTGTGAACCCAGGCTTTTGACTTTAGGATCATTGCACACTAACATAAAGGAGGGTGTTTTACACTTAAATTGACTCTTCTTCCACACAAAAAAGGATCAACTGAGCACTGTGTACACTGGACATTCTCAAATGAATGGGTGATAGCAGTCATGACGGACATCAAAATAGAATATGAAACACTGTTGCTGCAAATAGGACAAGTGAGTAATGCTGCAGCAAATCATTGATATTGGAAATTCATGAGTTTTTTACTGCTGAATTCATGATCGTCGGGGGGAAATTAGCGTATTCATTCAAGTTAATATATTTGGGTTACTACAGTGCTACCGTAGTGTAGTGGTTTACACATTTGCCTTACAAGTGAAAGGTCCCTGGTTCAATTCCAGGTGGGAGCACAAGTCCCTCTCACCAGAGCGTTGTGTCAGGAAGGGCATCTGGTGTAAAACCTCTGTCAAATTACCAATGTGGATTAATCAGCTGTGGCAACCCCTTGGCGGAGAATACAAGGGAGCAGACAAAGGTACATAATTGTTTTACCAGGCTTGGTGTCGCTGTTATTTCTAACATGACAGCTGCACTTTAGAGCTCTGAAACTTTACACATTTATTAAATTTAAACATTACGGATTCGTTGGTGCATTCATTTTTATCCCTTTCTCATAGCCTAATAAAGGAGATATATAAATCACTGTGGTTTGTAACCAGATTAAAGTTAAATGAATGTTATTTGTTAAATATTGTTGGTGATAAATTGAATACAAATGCAACTAATCTCTTTTCACATCTAAATTTTAGTATTTGCATATGTAAGAGACACATGAAAGACAGCAGCCGATTAGAACCAGGGACACATGCAACTCTCACCATGGAGGGTTGCGTCAGGAAGGGCATCCAGTGTAAAAATTCTGCCAAATTACCAAATCCTCTGTGGTGGTACAAGGGAATAGCTGACAGCTAAAAGTATGCAAATTCCCACAACAATGTGACATGTTCGCAGCTGTAACTTTACAACTAGCTATTACCCGGTGATATTAGTAAGATGTGACTGAATAGGTTGCATACCACATATAAAATGTATTCAATTCAATTCAGTTCAATTCAGTTTTATTTATATAGCGCCAATTCATCAACAAAAGTCGCCTTGACGCGCTTCACACTGTAGGGTAAAGATAAAACAGTGTTAAAGGGAAAACCCCAAAAATCCGATGATCTCCTATGAGCAAGCACTTGGCGACGGTGGGAAGGAAAAACTCCCTTTTAACAGGAAGAAACCTCCAGCAGAACCAGGCTCAGGGAGGGGCAGCCAACTGCCTCGACCGGTTGAGGGTGAAGGGACAGAGAAGACAGAAAGGAGAGCAGAGAGAGGCACAGGCTATGGGAGAGAGAAGACAACATTTAATGACATGCAGCAGTAACAAATAAATGCATGGGGAGTGAAAAGAGGTGGGTGGAGAAGAAATGCCCAGCACATCATAAGAGGCCCCCCAGCAGCCTAAACCTATTGCAGCACAACTAAGCCCTAACTATAAGCTTTATCAAAAAGGAAAGTTTTAAGTCTAATCTTAAAAGTAGAGAGGGTGTCTGCTTTCCGAATACAAACTGGGAGCTGGTTCCACAGGAGAGGGGCCTGATAGCTGAAGGCTCTGCCTCCCATTCTACTTTTAAAACTTTAGGAACCACAAGTAGGTCTGCACTCTGAGAGCGAAG
>VUQH01074177.1:0-30718 GCA_015106775.1 Etroplus canarensis
ACACACACACACAAACACACAGACACAATCTGCACTACCTCAACCGCTGCTACTGCACATCACCTCTTCTTTGGTGCTAGTGTCTTGTTTTTGTGTTGTCTTTTCATTGTGCCTTTCTTGTGTACTGTTTTGCACAGTTTTGGTTTTTGCACTATGTTCATCTGGTTTAGATGAAAAAGGGGTTTGTTCTTTGCATTGTTTGCTGTTCTTTGCATTGTTTGCAGCTGTTGCACTATGTTGCACACATTGCACATTATTTAATTTTTTAATTTTAAACTGTGAAAAAAAACCCAAAACAAATACCCTCCTGTCATATGTCTATATGCTTATATGTTTATATGTTGCACCAGGTCCTGGAGAAACGCCATCTCATTTCACTATATTCTGCATCAGCTATCTGTGGTTGAAATGACAATAAAAGCTCTTGAATCTTGAATCTTGGAGGTGTGATGGTGTGGGGGTGCTTTGCTGGTGACACTGTTGGGGATTTATTCAAAATTGAAGGCACTCTGACCCAACATGACTACCACAGCATCCTGCAGCGACAGTCAGATGATTATTTAAATAAGGTCCACCTAAAAAAGTGTCAATTGATCTAAGTCTATATACACCTGTAAAGAAGCACTTGAGTGGTTTAAGGGAAAACGTATTAATGTGTTAGAATGGCCTAGACAAAGCCCAGACCTCAATCCAACTGAGAATCTGTGGCATGACTTAAAGATTGCTCTACACCAGCAAAACCCATCCAACTTGAAGGAGCTAAAGCTTGCTTTGAAGAATGAGCAAAAATAAACAGTGGTTAGATTAGTGTGTAAAATTTAAATTACAGATCGTAACACAAAAAACAGATAAAATGCCAAGGGGTGAGTACTTTTGCAAGCCACTGTATGTATTCCAAACCTGCCAAAAAAAGGTCATTAAGGGAAATAGAAAATTTTAAAGTGCAATTTTCAGTGTTTTTTCACTGCTGGATTACACGGAGAGGTGGAGGTATGCACTGGAGAAAGGCGGAATGAAAGTCAGTAGAAGCAAGACAGAGCACATGTGCATAAATGATAAGAAGCTAGGTGGAATGGTGAAGATACAAGGAGTAGAGGTAGTGAAGGTGGATGAGTTTAAATACCTAGGATAAACTGTCCAAAGCAACAGACAGAGCACAAGAGAGGTAAAAAAGAGAGTGCAGGCAGGGTGGAGTGGATGTAGACGAGTGTCAGGGGTACTTCGTGACAGACGGATAACAGCAAGAGTGAAAGGGAAGGTTTACAAGATGGTAGTGAGACCTGCTATGATGTATGGTTTGGAGACGGTGGCACTGACAAAAAGACCAGAGGTGGCAGAATTGAAGATGTAGAGATTCTCGCTGGGAGTGACCAGGATGGACAGGATTAGAAATGAGTATATCAGCAGACAGCTCATGTTGAGAAGTCAGAGAGGCAAGGCTGAGATGGTTTAGATATGTTCAGAGAAAAGATTGTGGATATAATGGACAAAAGATGTTGAAGATGGAGCTGTCAGGCAAGAGGAGAATAGTAAGATCACAGAGAAAGTTCATGGATGCAGTGAAGGAGGACATGCAGAGTGTTGGTGTGAGGAAAGAGGATGTAAGGAATAGGGTGAGATGGAGGCGGATGATCCGCTGTGGCGACCCCTAATGGGAGCAGCCGAAAGAACATAAAGGAGAAGAAGATAGTTTATTTATCTGAAAATGGAAAATTCTTTTGTTACAGTAGGTAAAAAAATTAAGTTATACACAACATAGATAACCAGACTGAGTAAGTCAGCGTTAGAAAGATGGCGGCGCAGCAGTGGCACGCAGCGGCCACTCCTGAGCCAAAAACAGTGCTTAAATCTTTGAATTAAAGCTTCTTGAATTATAAGGTTCAAATGTGTTTTGCAGCTCCATACTGAATTTTTGGGTCTAGAATTTCTTAAAAGTGATTCTTTTTATAGTAAAAGTTGCCGACTCCTGGGTTAATAGTACAAATAGTAGAATAAGTGAATGGTTTTAAATAGTGGCATGGAAGCCTCCAATGAAGTTATTCTCAGCAGAGCACTGATCTGCCCCGGTCAGCCTTTTCACACCCGATAGCCTCCAATGTGCCTGGAGATGTGCAGTTAAAGCAATTAACTGCACGGTTGATTTACAGCCCAGCCTCATGGCAATTCATAAAATAGTCATGGAATTTGTAACCTATGACCTACATTAATGTACAAAAGTGTCAGGCTACCCCTCATTTCTTCATAGTTTGCTAGGAAAATGGGAAATACGTGCACCAATGTATTGAAATATGCAAATATAAATGGAAATACAGTACATGACGCAAAAAGTGAGTTACATTTTTTCTTCAACAGTCTGAACTGTCTTAGGCAAGCTTTCTTGTAATTTCTTTAAAGAGTAGTTCTCCAGCCTTCTTGATGGACATTGTAAAGCTATTTTTTGGATGCTGCCTGCCTTTTGTTCCATTCTTTGCTAACATGATCCCATACTGCTTCAGCAATGTTGAGGTCCTTTTATCACTATAAGACCTGTTGCCACTGATTTTCAGTCCAGTTCTTGTGTAATTTGGCATACCTCAGCCATTTCTCTCTGTTTTCCTTCTTTAAGAATGGCTTCTTGACAGCCACCCTTCCACTGAGACCATTTCTGATGAGGCTTTGGTAAATAGTAGATGGATCAACTGAAAGGTCAGATGCATCTCTCAGGTCCTGTGTCAGGTCTTTGCTGGATTTTTTCCTATGTCTTAAGGACTCAACTGTCAGATACTGTTCATCTGCTGCAGAAAAGATTTTAGGTCTGTCGCTTTTGCTTTTGTCCTCCACTTGCCCAGTTTTCAGATTGTTTTTTTTTTTAAGGACATTCTTCACATGAGTTATGCCAAGTTTTAGTAGCTCTTTGGGAATCACCTTGCTGGTGCAAAAATATGATTTCATACCTGTCATACTGTGTTACCTTTGGCATTTTTTTCATAGATTCAACAAAAGAAATGGGAACAAACTGCATTTTTGCTACTGGCTGCTAGTAACAAAGTGCCTAAAATACAATTTAAAATTGGTTCTTAAGTGCTCAAGTTGTCTGTTATGTGTAGACTGGTTCTACCCTTATGTTAGGTGCCTTTTATTGCTTGAACGATTCGTAGGTCAGTGTTAAGTGGCTCAATGAAAAAGAACAACCTCTGAAAATGCAGATGCAAGGACTAAATTGAAGATGAGTAAGAAAGCAGCCAATATCAAGAGAAAAAACTTTGAAAGACCTTTAGAAAGCCTTTAGAACTATTTCTCAAGACCACTTTAAAAATTACAAGGAAGTCTGGCTCCTTGTAAACTAAATATAAGAAATGAGGGGTGGCTTGAGACTTTTGTACAGTTTTTGGGACACTCAGAGTGAATTTAAAACAAACATGTTTAAATTGGTATTTTTAACTCCAAAATTAAATTTTTCTAAACAATCCAAGTAGCTTACTACTACATTGTGCTATGTAATGGAACAGAGCCAGCCTTAGTAGGTTAATTTGTGCACCTGTTCACTTTTCCTGCTATGACAAGTTCAGATGTCTGTTTTAAAAAAGTAAACTGGTTTTGCTGGCTATACTGACCATTAAGGAACTACTAATCCACTATACAATGTTATAATTGACTTTTCATATTTTAAACTTTTTAAAAGTGTGAAAATGTCAGGGGATCCTACTATTTTGTTTTTCATGCCCATGTAGAACATAAAAACAGTGGAACATTTGTATCCATCAAACAAGTAAAAGCTTTAATTTTGTGACTATTTCCCAAAATGCTGTGAGAAGGGTTTGCACGTTCGCTTGCTCTTGAGTTTGAATCCACAACGAACACAACCTTTGAACTGGCTAATGAACTCACACTGCGCTTTGAGAAGCTTCTGTTAACAAGATTTCATTTGAGATTGTTCATGTACAGTGTGACTAATGTATTTGGAGTGAGAGCATAGCAGTTCCAGTTCCAGTATGAAATTATGTTCTCTAATCGTATAATCATATCTCCCAGACAAAAGTTGGCAGATATTATGGTTTTGACCTAGTCGCACCACTGCTGCATCGGCATCCGTTGTAGAGATTTGCAGCGTTATCACAATAACTCATTACAAATTTTGGGAAGCATTACCAAGCTTGGCAGGTACATATGCACAGAAGCTTAGTAGGTTGCTATTTTCAACTCTCTGAATGGTACTATTTACAGGGAAATATATAATACAATTAACATAATTTTACACGTATGAGACATATATCACTTAAGTGTCTCTTTTTATACCTCCGACGTAATAAACAAAGCCCAGGTCCACATAAAGACATAGAAATAAGATGAGTGTGGATCTGATCCAGTAGTAAATCTGGATTTTCCCCCAGATTTCATCTTCTTTGTCCAGCTTTTAATGCATTAAGAGTAATGTACAGTAATCATGAGGGAAAATCAGACCTCTTCAGCACATTAGCCTGTTTCTTTAGTTCACCTGGATCTGATCCGGATCTGACCCAGAATTTTAAAATTATTACAACTGTGTACTTTATCTCATGAACTACTGATTGTACTGTACTGTACAGTATTTAGGCAACTTTAGACCTATTAAGAAGTGAACAAAGCCAGAGTTCATGTTTTTTCATCTTTATTGCACTAAGAGTAATATACAGCCATCAAGGAAATTTAGACCACTTGGAAACATCAGTTTGTTTTCCACGTTCATCTTATTACCCTGATAAGTACCGCTGGGCTTTGTGTTGGCATGTATTGTGTGACTGGTAAGGGGGTTCCCACTGGCATCGTCCCACAAAGGCATCAGTCCTGGTCTGGGAGATATTAATTGTCTTTCTTGGGTGAAGGACATCACATCTAGTTTATTACCGTTGGGGCAACGGCGCTGCCATTTTACAAAAGCAGTCACTCACAGTATGATTTCTGATTCTGTTATTTCAGCCAAAATAGCAAAAGTCCAGGCAGCCTGTTTGATACTTGGGTGATAAAGAGTTAAATTACATTTGTAAAAGGGACCTGCAACACATTATCACAGGGTGTTACAGAATGATGGTAGATTTTTTTATGACAGAGATACCTGCAGGTAGGGTTATAACAACATGTAAATAAAATTAAGAAGTATTATGATCAAATTAAGTGCATAATGAAGGTAACTGGACTTGCTTAAATTTCTTAAATGCATTTAACCTCTTACCTCACTAACTAGTGGGGAGTTTCACCTCTTAACCCTTTTTTGGGATTGTTAACAGCTTATTGAGTTCACATGTGAGTTGTCACTTAGATATACCATGACCTGTGGAATGTGCATATGCACAGCCAAATTACTAAATGGGTTTTTTTGTTTTTTTTTTAATCTTAAACCATCAAAATGGATTTCTGTGTGTATGCACACCCTTTTATGTGGGGTGTTTGAAAGTATGGAGTGACTCCCTAAATAGGAGTAAGAAAAGGGTTGCAGGTGCAGACCTAACTCGCTCTAGAGCAGGTTTTATTAAAGATAAGAGATTAACAGGTACAAAATTGTTACCTACTGACCAACCAGTTCTTTGGAAAATAGCGTTGCCATTTTTGGAAGATCCGGTCAGCAGAAAGTAAGATGTCAGGCGTTTTTTAAGAGCATCTGAAGTCTTTGTCTGTCCCTATCATTAAGACATATATATTCTTAGAAGTGACTGTATTCCTTAATGATTTCCCTGTTGGCTGCAAGCATTTAAAAAAAAAATTTTATTCTATAAGCTTAATATATGATTCTAAAACAGGGTACCTGTTTGTAGTCGTGGACCTGCAAATTCTGTTTTTATATTTATTCTTTACTTGCTCTCGGACCATTGAATACCACCAAGGCTGCAGTTGAAAGAATAAAAGTAAAACTGTCTTATGCACTTCTAAACATTAGATTAGTGGAATACTCAGTTGTAATCTGTCAGATTCTCCCATGTCATAATGATAGAGCTATAATATTGATATATCTATATATCATATTTTTCCCGGCTTTCCTTCATGGCTTCAAGTAGGCTAAACTTTATAAACATGGGAGTGTATTTCCAGTATTATTGAGCAAAAGCCTTAAAGCGCACACACATTCATACAGTGTTTTAATACTACTTTTCGTCTCACATACGCTCTGCTTCTTTGGCTGAAGCAGCTTTGTTGCTATTATGTGTTTAACTTAATATTCCTCTAATATAGTTTTATCTTCTTTTGTAAAAATCAGCCAGACTGCTGCCAGTAGGCTTATCCATGTGATTGATCAGATGCTTCCAACAGGTAGATAGGTAGATTCATGTGACTGCTTAACCTGATTGTGGGTGTTAGGATAAGTGAAGCCAGATAACGGAAAGCTATCCTGGGTATGTTGAACTTGTTTTGTTTTTACAGGCCCAAGGTGATCCTGACTTTTTTAGCCATTTCTCTTATAGTCCTTCATACATCCTTCATCAATATGTATGCACTATGTAAACTAGTAATTTATAGAAGGAAGGGACCGAAAAGACACAAAAACACAGCTGGTCATGTCTTTCTCAAGGCTTTCAAGATTTCTTTTTCACCGAATCCATGTGAACCTGAGAATTTTAGCTCATTTATGCATTTCAGACTGTTTCACAGAGAATGCGGATCACTGCAGCATTCAGAAACTTACTGAATGATTGCTTTAAGCTACAATTCACATTATTGTTCGTACAGACAGATTGCTCATCTGCAGCCATTGTTATGTGAGCGTAGGACCTTGCCCTCTTAAAAGACTTCATCAGTTGCTATGTTAGGCTTATACAGTTGGTCATACCAGCCATATTTGTAAAAGATGCTCTGAGGCTTCTATGTCAGCACATTCACACTTTGACAGAATACATTTTTGGCTCATTGGTAATCAGGAAGGAGCTCATTTTGAACACAAAATATTTGCAACTCAAACACAGAGCAGTCTCTGGATGGAATGAGAATCTCCACACCACCCTATGACTGTGTTGAAAACTGAAAAATGCTTGATAACTGGGGGTAAACAAGAAGACTCCTCATGAATGCTAATGTTTTTTGTTTTAAAAAAAAAAATCCTCCCTTTTCCCTTTGCTGCTTAAGTTTTTACACATTTCCCTGCATGCTGACAATATCTGACACATAATTCCTGTCTTTTATTTTTGCATTCTGGTTTTCCTGAGGGTTAAAAAGTTCAAACGTTTGACCATTATCACTAGTGAATGAGCTGATTAATTAATCAATAATGTTGTGGCAAATGCATATGATATGCATAAGATGTTTTAGAGTGGTTTTCAGACTAATAGTCCGACAGTTTTTTTAATCCTGTTTTTTTTTAATCCTCTTTGATGGAGACCAAACCACACAGAGTGTTTTGAAATAAACATTTTATTTTTCCATGGAACTATTTTTTTAATAGACACTTGAAGATCATAAGGTTAAAATGGCATTTTTTTTAACGAGTCTGACCAGACCTGAGGTCAGCTTTGATCTCAGAAGCAGTCCGTGCAGTAATGCATTAATTTAATAGGAAAGTCTGTTGCCTGAAAATGTTGTTTTCCTAACTATCAGCCCTGTGGCAAGTTAACAATTTGGTTTTAAATGCAGGAACTGGATGCTGTCAGATCAGGTCTTTGTCTCAAGTCTCCCTGGCACTGTCTGAATTTGAGTCCAGGGTTTGAACATTATACTTTCCATCTATCCAACCCCCCCTCCTTCTTCCCTCCCTGACTGTGCCATAGGGACACGCATAACAGAACAGGTTGGTTTATGTGATGCAGCATTAGTCACAGTCTGATATTTCTGACGGTTGATAATTAATATTTCTGTGCCAGTATTTTCTACCATTGCAAGCACTTGAAAAAGGAGTGTAGTAAACAACAGAACAAGATGTCTCCATGCATTCATTTCTTTTGCAATACACTGAAATAGCAGTTGCAATACATTGCATTAGAACATGGGCATTTTAAAGCAAGAAGTTCCCTTCATTCAGTCTATCCAAGAGAATGAGTGTTCTGAATAGAGAGACGTAGTCTCTTAAGGGTGAATCATATCGTGAGATCAAATCAAGCAATTATCATTGCCTGTAGATAAAGGATTAATCCACTGTGATGTTTAATCAAGCAAGTGTTTTTATCAGTGTCTCACAATATTGTCTTTTTTGTACTGCCAGAGATAGCTGATACTAATCCTAACAGTTTACCAGTGATATAAATACATGTAACTGACTGAAATATCCTTCCATCTCTTTTGGCTATATTATATTGTTACTTGATCCATCCGGCCATTATAATCACACCAACAGTAGCTGGGAAAGGTTGTCTCAGCAGGAACAGGCTTTAAGGGACATCCACTGCAAAAGCAACTAACAAAAACATTTGGAGATTCAGATGAACATGTATGTAATTACATTACACAGAGTATCTTGCTTCGCTATTCTGCTTGATTAGAATGAAAATTAGGACGGACATGTTTATGTAAGTTTTTAATGAATTACTTTGTCTGAACCTCACAAGCCTTTTCGCAGTCAGCATTTTAGCAGGAAAAGCAAAGGTGTATATAATACAATTAACAGTGCCACTGTTTCAATAAACCTTTTACTTTTGTGACATTTGGAAACATCAGTGCAGAGAAAGCACAGGTGTAGTTAGTAATGGCTGTGTTCTATTTAGCTAAGTTAAGTCCAGGGCTGGTACTGTACCTGCTGGCTCACTGCTGAGGCTTCAGAGCCACATTAGCTAGTAGTTTCACCTGTGGACCTGTTCACGTCTCCTGCTGTGATGAGTTAAAATTTCTCCTTTGAAAAAGATAAACAGATTTTACTGGTTCCAGTCATTCCTCCTGTTCATACTGAGAGCACTTCTTGATCTCCTTTCCAATTCACCATACATTGTCTTGCTACATAATTATACATTTAACTTTTTGTATGGACATGTCAATACTTTTTTGCAACTCTGTTTACACTTTGTATTAAATTGTGTCGTCAGCAATCGGTTCATAAGTGGACCACTGAGACACATTGGCATTTACACCTGCTTGTCCTGCTGACTCTGATTTCCTTACAGTATAGATCCCTTCCACTAGAATGCGAAAGGTTGTGAGCACAGTACTAAAGGAAGTGCTTGCAAACAGAATGGAATATTCCAAGAATCGATACACACTTGAGATTAGCAAGATTTTATTAGTTCAACCTTTCTAGTACCAGATCAGACCCGTTTTACCTTCAGAAGTGCCTCCTGGCATAGAGTCAAAGAGGTGCTGGAAGCATTCAGCAGGGATTTTAGTCAATATTGACATGGTAGCATCATGCTGTCCTGCAGGTTTATTTGCTGCACATGGATTGATATTTGGTGACTGTGGAGGCCATTTAAGTACAGTGGACTTAGTGTCATGTTTAAGAGCAGTTTGAGATGATTTGAGCTTTGTGACATGTCGCGTCATCCTGTTGGAAGCAGCCATGAGAAGATGGGTACGCTGTGGTAATAAGGGATGGACAGTATCGGCAGTGATTCTCAGGTAGCCTGTGGTATTTTAATGATGCTCAGCGCATCAAGAAAATGTCTCCCACACCATGACACTACCACCACCAGCCTGAACCATTGATACAAAGCAGGATGTATCAGTGGTTTAATGTTTACATCAAAGTCTGACCCGATCATCTGAATGAAATAAAGATTCATTAGGTAAGGTTTTTCCAATCTCCTGTTGTCCAATTTTGGTGAGCCTGTGCGAATAATAGCCTCAGTCTCCTGTTCTTAGCTGACAGGAGTGGCACCCTGTGCAGTCTTCTGCTGCTGTAGCCCACCTGCTTCAGCATTGGATGCCCTTAGATGCTCTTCTGCATACCCTGGTTGTAACAAGTGTTTCTTTGAGTTACTGTTCCCTTCCTATCAGCTCGAAGCAGTCTGGCCATTCTCCTCTGACCTCTGGCACCAACAAGGCATTTTTGCTAAGAAAACTGCCGCTTACTGAATATTTTCTCTTTTTCAGACATCCTCTATAAACCCTAGAGATCGATATGTAGGAAACTCCCAGTAGATCAGCACTTTCTCAAATACTCAGCCCAGTCTGTCTAGCATTTACAAACGTGCCGCATTAAAATCAACTTTTATCACTAGTGCTGCACAAATAATCTAATTTAATTGTATCCATGATGTCAGCGTGTACAATTATGTAACCGCAAAACACTGCGATTTAATTAGATAAACATTGTGTGTGTGAGTGTGTATGTGAGTGTGTGTGTGAACATAACATATGCTCATTTTCTGTCAAATCTACTCATTTTCTAAACTCGTGTTTAGAAAACACGCTGTTTGTTTAGGCATTCAAAATGTCTTACTTGAATGAAAGTTTTTATTCCTGTCTAGTCTTCTGCTTATTTTATGTAGTTGCTTTTTGAAAGTAAAACATAGTATCAAATGTGCCTTTATTTTGAGAAACATATTTTTGTTATTGTTATTTTATTTTGTAATAAATTAAGCGTTTTTGAGAACTTGGAAAACTTTGGGGATTTTTAAAAATATGTTTGTACTTTCGTATGTTTGACTTAAGAAAAGCGTATTTTAAAATTAGCTGTAATTTGTGATTTTTTTCTTGATAACTAAGCACTCACGCGTGATATCATTGTATATATTTAATAACCACAATTTTTACCAAATTTTGGAGCCCTGTTAATTACCTTTCTTCCCCATTCTGATGCTCTGTTTGAACTTCAGCAAGTCTTCTTGACCACATCATGCCTAAATACACAGAGTTGCCGCCATATGATTGGCCAATTCAGTATTTGCGTTAATGAGCTGTTGTACAAGTGTACCTAATGAAATAGCCAGTGAGCCTTTGTAACTTGCAGAAGCAGAGGATTAGAAAGACAAAAAAAAAAAAACCACACCATGTTGTGCACTGGTGATATATTTTCTTGTCACATTCTGGTTGGGAATGCATCCGGACACATTAAGGTTGCACAGCATGTTTGTGCTTAACTTAATTTAGCCCAAGACACATTTTAAAACTAAGACTAAAAAGGGTCTAAGTAGGGTGCAGCCCTTATTGATAGTATCAATTACACTTATGCTTTTCTTGCTGTGACATGCCAGAAAATCTGCTGCAAACATTATCCAGAGAGGCACCATGGATGCCCTTTTATTATCCAGAGAAATCTGCTTTTCACTTAAAGACCCCCACAGACGCATATTATTTTCTGATCTAAGAATGCAGCTGGCTGGAGAGATGCCAGATTACACGAAATCATTAATTAGGCGCATGAACACCTGAACCATAGATGCGCTACAGTATTGCTGAAAGGTGTAACGATCCTCTTGGGAAACGTGTGTAAGTTTTGACCTGCTTGCAGAACTGGCTGCAGCCTCATTACTAATAGAAAAGAAATGATGCATTGGAATGACCCTGTTCATCAACGTAAACATATTTGAAGCAATGTTCTACACTGAGAGACAATGTTATGTTAATCACATTAGGCTTATACCCATCTCATTATAGTTTCATGGTCAGTGTAGCATTTCATTACTGACTGTGCACAGGAATTACAGAGCAGCGGTGATATATAGAAATGGTATTGCGTGTTTGTCCGTTCCGTTAGAGCAGAAATGATGTTCTTCTCACCCTTGAGTGCCTAATGCATAAAGTAGTAGCAGTGTTAAAAATGTACGCAGTATTTCTTGACTGAATCACATAGAGAGGTAATTATCAGCAAGACTATCCTATCACACATGAATTATTTCAAGGAAAACACAGACTAATTCCTGTGTGCGTTTGCTGCATATGGAAACTGAGATGATTGTGATTCAGAAGTTTTTCTGCAGCATGAGCTGTGTTTTGTGAACTGACTAAAGCGGTCTGTAATAGTGAGTGGTCAGAAGAAAGCCAGTCCGGACTCAGAGTGAATGGACCTTTGTGGGGCAGACACCTGCAGAGCTCTGCCTCCTGCTCCTGAAGTGATTAACATGCACCTCCAACCTCCCTGGCCTTACCACTCCACAGTCCCCTGGCCACCCATCCTGGCACTGATCTGTTGACTTGGCACCTGTTCTACATCACCCATCCTGCAAAGACTATAACTCATGTCTTTGTCTGGGCTGAGTCAACGGAATTCTGTCAGGATTGTATCGATTACCTCTGTCAGGGGATTAAATTTAGAAGTTTTGTAAAGGTAATAAAGTAGAGCTTTGTTTCAGCGGGATCTGTTGAAAACACATTTGACTGTCTGGAAAAGACTGGGATGTTCTGAAGGGAATGGAGACAGGGAGCAGAGATATTATACAGCGAGGAGACGTGACACTGAACAGAAACTATGGGACAATTCTGAAACACTAAAGTTGCCTGACATATCAGCCAGTCAGCTGTTGCACTAAAGCATGCACACAGCAGAGGTTCACAACTGTTTAAGCTGTGTGGTGACTCTGCTTGTTATCTTAGTAATGATGAAGGTAAGTACTTTTCTTGTCTTACAGTATCCAGAACGTAAATTAAATTTGTTCAGAACTCTCAAGGGATGAGCAGCGACGTTGATCATGTGAGCAATAATGTTGTGAAATGTACATGTGTAGTAGAAGTATAACATGCAGTGCAAAAAAAGCTTTGTAAACCTTTTTTGGGGCAAAGTCACAAATGTTTGAAGATTTTTTTTTTGCTGGATTTGAATGATTTTTCTATACAAGCAGTTTTAATGTTCTAGTGACTCTCTCCCCTTTCATGTAGGGCTTCAAAATAACTGCCTGGATTCATTCTAGGATGACTCCCCAGTTTTGTGCCTTGCTTCTAAAAGGACTTTGGTCTGAGGAATGATAGAAACAGCTCCACCTCTACTACTGCAAAAATCAGGTCTGGGGACCTTTAGTCATTGACATTGAGGAAATAGAGTGGGTTCCCCATATATAGTCAGATCCTTTGCCTCTACAAAAGTCATGTGATGGTTCATTATCCCCCTCATTGCTTAATACTGTGACCTTTGTGTAAAAAATTGTTATAAGTTAAATAAAACAATCTGTCAAAGAAACCACAGAGAAGGCAAACGCTGAAGCAATATGAGGGAATATAACTTAATATTATGAAGATGTTAACATTAACAAGGTGTGAAAAATATAGAATAAGGTCCTTCCTAATGCTCGCTTTAAGCAGCTAATGTGCTTTGAATGATTAGCTAGTTATACATGGTGAGTCTTATTGCAGTGACAGTCACACTGAGTCAAAGAGGACCATGATATCGGAATGAATTTATTTGAAGCCTTTTTTCCAGGCTCTTCGACTCTGTGCCTTAGGTAGTTGTGCAAATGATAGTCAGATATTGCCAGCAACACTCATCACAGCTCTTTTACCCATCATGCTCTTTCCTGTCCTGTTCCAGGCTTGTTCTTCTCAGCTCTAGCCTGTTGAGCTATCTGCATGGTCAGCATTTTTGTTCTGTTTACTTAAAAAAATTGCACCATTTTTAGCTGAACAGAAAGCTCACACATCGGCAGTGAAGACAGTCATACAGCAAGTTAATTGAATCAACTCACATTTTCAAGTTTACTTAATCTAAACTGGTAGATGCATTTTGTTACACTACTCAATAAATGAAGGAACACTTAAACATCACAGCTTAGTAGCAAGTTAGTTAAACTTCACACTGAGCCCATGTGACAGTTATGAAAGAGTCTGAAGACACTCTGGCATCTGTTACATGGGCTCTATGTGAGCTTGTTCTCGTCAGTGAAAAGAATGGCTCGCCAGTGGTGGACCTGTCAGTTCTGGTGTTCTCTGGTGAATGCCAGTCAAACTGCACAGTGCAGGGCTGTGAACACAGGTCCTACTAAAGGATGTCTGCACTGCATATCATCCTCATTGCGTATTTTTATATTTTTGGTAAGAAACATGCACATAAGTAGCCCTCTGGAGGCAGTTTTGTAGGGCTATGGCAGTGCTCCTCTTGTCCCTCCTACCAGTCCTGCTGTTAGGCTGATGCTCATCTACGGCCCTGTCCAGGACTCTTCGTGGAACGGCCCATCTTCTGGTATCTCTTCTAAACACAGCAAACCTTCTTCTGATGGTACTTATGAGTGTGCCATCCTGGAGGGGCTGGGCTGCTTGTGCAACCTGAAAGGGCCTGCAGGAACCGTTTCATCCTACCAGTAGTGACAAGGAGACTAGCAAAAGGCAAAATCAGTGAAGAATCAGTCAGTAGGAATAAGGAAAGAGGAATGGTCTGTGGCCACGAGCCACAAAACCATTCCCACACCATTTTGGGGTTGTCTTTGTTGGTGCCTCTCCAGTGCACCTCTTGTCGTTTTCATTTCTACCAAAGCAGGTGAAATGGATCCACAATGGTTTCTGCGTCCTAACTGGACAGACTAATATCCCTGAGGTTAACTGGCTTTGCTTACTGTGATGATTGTATGCTACCTCAATTTTCTGAGCAGTGTATTTCTACTTAGCCAATATTGAGGTTTCAGACCATTTTAAACATTTTAAACATAAGCTCTTTTTAAGAAATTTGGACTTATAATGAGGAGCTGTATGAATGAACAGCTGAGAGTTCACTCACACAGTTTATGAGGAAACAAAGCTTATTATACAGTATTTCATCATATTGGCAGACACCCCGTGATGCATTGTCAGGGAGTTAAAACTTGCCAGTGTCTGTTCTGTTTTGTACTTGAGAGAAACCGACATGATGGGAATTGGCCGTGTCCCTTAATAAATGTTTAACCCAGTAGTGATTATGTCTTTTCATGCTAATAAAAGCAGTTCTAACCATGGAAATAGGTTGATATTCAGTCCTTACCTCACAGACAATAATTTGCTTTACTGTCACTGAGATCTCTACTATAAACTAAGCATGTATTCTAGATTATGGGGCATTAACAGTCCTCCAGATGTCACGATATAATGTGGTTAGCACAAACCACAATCAGTTATTTCAAAATTCCATAACTACCTGAAAAGAATCTGTTTTTGTATTTTGTACCAGTACATATATTTCTCTCAATTGCTAAAATTATGAGTCATACTCTACTTTTTCTTTCAATCTGATGCTGTGTTATGTCCTTAAATGCCAGGGCGAGTGCAGGCAGCTGTCTCCTACCAGTTGGTGCTTGTGTAAAAATTGGTTTTAAATGAGATTTTTTTTGAATCTAACAAATTGTTGGGACTGCGGTTGGTTATTATTGTAATATCCACAGGCCTGTCCTATGTAACATGCTGACTTGCTGATAATCCACTCCCCTTTCTTACGGCCTCCCTGTTTCATAGGTACTGTATTAACTTAGAGCGCTGATTAAATTCCTCTCCTCAATATTACTAAAACCTTCCCCTCTCTCCACCTGCTTCTCCTCTCTCAGAGGATTGAAATAGCTGTACATCTTTATATTCCCTCGCTAATGTGGTGTTTATCAGCTGGCTGCCAACTGAGACACTGACCAAATAGACTGCCTGTCTACCCATCGCTCTGTCTATCCTTACTCTGCAAACCAGCCACATCCCCCTGCTCCACTCCCAGACTTGGATCTCTGTGCCACAGGAGGATTAACCCCACCCTCTACATTCTGGCCTGCCTTGATTATGTCCAGGGATAAGAGCTGCTTAATTGTAATCACTGAAGCTGTCACTCAGGAGCACTGATCAGCCCAAACCACACACTGAAACCAAATATACAGTTGAACACAGAAAAACAGCATTCCCCCTCATGAACGTCAGCATGACTGCATTCTTTTACTAATTGACTCTCACCTCAAATTAGGTTGGTTTTTTCTTTTTTTAGACCTTGTAACGTGTTTGCTGTCAGTTAGAATAAACTCCTTGACACATCTTAATGAAATTCATAGAGCCCCTCACACGTTCAGTTATAGATCTGCAGCATGTATCTATTTGTTAATTGCGTGTCATAACCTATGCGATATGAAGTGGCATAATTCTTGAGTGTATTTAGCAGTCACAGCCAAATTAGATAACAGTATGTCAGCACATTATTAATGCAATTTACGTGAGATGACTGCAGCATTACCCCAGTTACTAAATTTTAATGGTCCCAGGAGAACACTCTAAAAATCATCAGTTATTTATATTATCTATTTCTATGCAGCTTCATATGCTGTTACTATAAGGGAAGAAAAAGAAACTAATAAATTAAGAAACTTTGGTTCAACTGCAACTTAATCTTTATTTCTTTAAAGAAAGGATAATTTAACACATTACAATGGTTCTCAATGGCATAGTACCAAAATGCAAGCCATCATGGAAGACCCAGCAGTAGCACAGGGGAACAAAAGAGGATGGCCTGATCGCAGGACAGCCAGGTGCTATTGTTCTAGAGGGTGGCCTGAAGGCAGGAGCACACTGAAACTGAAGACCTCAGGCTGACAAGTGGAGCTTCTCAGGAGGTATGTCTAACAGAGCACATGGGCAGAGGAGACAGGCGAAGCCGCATACGGGTGGACGCCCCAGAGCATGAGCAGACAAGCAAGACCAACAGCGAGAAGGAAACTCCACTGGAGGCCTGGCTGGAGGCTGGCAACAGAGGCAGAACCCCTCTGGAGGCCTGGCAGGAGGCTTGTGAGTAAGACAAAACCATGATGGCTGGAGGCCAGGGAAGGAAGTCAAACAGGGGAAACAGCAGGTGGCAATGATTCCAGCGCAGGAAAGCCATCAGAAAGCACCGGTGCTGAAGGAAATGAGGTGTCAGCTGACACTAAAGGTGAATTTATGGTATAGCATTTTTGTCCATTTTCATCGATATTTTTTTTTTTGGGAGTGAAAAAATAACCAAAGATCAGAAAGCAGAGTGAGAAGCACAGACAGTTGCTGCAATGGATGGTTTTCACAGCTTTTAATATTCACTGCAAGGATGTTGTGCATATGACTTCTGTGTTCTTTGTGGCAGCCAGGGGCTAAGCAAAAGGACCAACAATAGCACAAACAAAAGCAAGAGTGCCCCATATTTTTGACCCTGCCTACAGTACACAGCTACAACTTGTAGATGTCAGTCTGCAAAGCTCTGTGTAGGATCTGCCTAGGACAAATACACAACCATGTCAATCCCTTGAGAAAGTTTGAGACAACAGAATAAGTTGCAGCAAGCTCAGTCTCTGTAACAGGAAGAATCTCAGTTGACTTAGGCACAGGAACAGGGTAATATCAGTTGAATCAAGAACAGGGAAAATGCTGTGTTGTCCAGGAAGCCCACTTGGAAACAGAAGAAGCATGGAGACAAGGAACTAGGTACCAGTGTAGGCTGGGGGGTGGAGAAAACAAGGAGGTGAGTAGCTGAGAGGCACAATGTCTGCAGGGGCCCAGCTTCCATTTTTGCTTAGGCATGACCTCCGGAAAGGTGACTGCTAGGGACTGACAGAGGAAAAAAGGGAACAAGGCTAGGAGGCCAGAGGCTAAGAAACTCAGGGGCTGGACTCAGAAGAAGGCCAAGAGGCAGATAACTTGCTGAAAATGAGCTGCACATAGCAGAGGAAATTACTAGCTGACTCAGGGACTGGTGGTGGTAAGAGGCCAAAAGACCAGAGGCCAGCTGACACTGGAGCCTGGACACCATCAGACGTGTCAATGACAACAAAGTTCTTTTATACGCTAAACTAGGAGTCCTCTTCCAATCCACTTACATACAAAAAAAAGAACATGAAGCAAATCATAGAGTTCTCTCTCCGACAAATTATACACATAGAGGCAGCCAATATAGGACTAAGCCAAGGTATTTCCAAATAATAAAACAGAAAATGACAGGACACAATAAACAAGAACAACAGAAAAAACATAATAATCCAAAACCACAACACAGATGACCTTATTTTCTCATGTATGGGTTCTGTAGTAGTTGAGGGTCCAGTTCCTTGCCCATGAGGGCTTCAGCGGTGGGTTGCTGATTCACTTTTTTACCAGTCTTTCTCAGAATGATAATGTTGTATATACAAACTCAAAACATGCTCAAAACATCAGATTTTTTTGGGAATTTTCTGTGCCGATGCTGCTTTGTGACTTCTGCTACATTGATGCAATGCTTAGGTCAACTGAATAAGTATGCCAGTGTTCACAAAAAAGTCATTAATGTTTTTTAGTCAAAACACAGTTGCAAATTTTCAGTATGTTAACTTGCCTGCACCCTTTCTTACAGATTATTTTTGGCTTTGTCTCTATTTGCTATTTGTACTGGAGCTTGAAATTGTGAAATGAAGTCGACATGCCATTAAATGGTTCAAGTGGGGATAAGGCACCTCCACAGTATAGCTGTAATTTGTTTGCTTTAGTAGGTAACTGCTTGACAGAAACATTGTGGGAACTTAAAGTGATCGATAGAAGTCAATTTTTATTTTCCAGCAGCATTTACAATGAGAGGATCTTCTCCCACCATCTGGTAAACAGTACACAAAGCTGATGATCACAGTGTCTATATTGACTTCACTGGTTTCATGAAAACAAACAAACTCTAAATCATGGGTAGATGGGTCTGTAGTTACATGGATTTTTTTGGGGAAACTGTGTTCTCTTAAAATTCAACTAAGTGAATGCCCAATCCTCTGTAGGGTACAGTATTGTCTCTCCCACTGAAAAAGGACATCTTAACGAGAAAAACTGTCCATTAAGTATTTCATTGGCATTGTAGAGTATTGTTGTAAACACTTTAGTGGATTGAAGCGGCCATCTGGCATCTTAGCCATGTCAGAGCCGAAGGTCAAATCTATCTCAGATGATCAGTCCTGGGGTGGACTGTACTATCAGAGTCAATTATTTCCCCCTTGGAATCCCCCTTCTTTGCACTTTGTCCTACTTTTTTCTTTGTGAACAGATGCTACTAGGATGTTAAAAGTTTAGTTTTTTTAAAAAAATTACATTTATTAGTGTAACAGTTATGAGTTAATGATAACAGAATTAAGCTTATTTACTCGGATTTAGAATAAAAGCTGGTGTATGAAGCTGCAACTACTGACACTTAGTGTGGAGACTGGAAACAGGGGGAAAGCTGTTAGAATGGATCTGTCCAAACACAAAAAACACTACCAGAACTTCTAAAACACTACCCATATGAAAACGCCCCCCACCCCTTTAACTGACTATTCAATGTAATTGTTAATCATAGTGTGATATGTACAGAGCCCTCTGCAGTAAATATGCTGGTTCAACTGTACATTAATGCAAATATCTAATCAGCCAGTCAATCATGTGGCAGAAACTTATTGCATTTAGACCTGTATCAGCATGGGGAAAAAAAGGTCATTTCAGTGACTTTGAATGTGGCATGACTGCCAGTCAGGCTGCTCTGAGCATTTTAGAAACTGCTGATCTACTGGGATTTCCCTGCACCACCATCACAAAGAGAATAAAGAATGATCCAAAAAAGAGAAAATATCCAGTGAGCAGCAGTTCTCTGGACTAAATTGCCTTATTGCTGCCAGAGGTCAGAGGAGAATGGCCATACTGCTTCAAGCTGATAGGAAAGCAACAGATGGGCTACAGCAGTAGAAGATCACACTCAGTGCCAGTCCTGTCAGCTAAGAACAAGACACTGAGGCTATTTGCGCTGGCTCACCAAAATTGGGCAATAAAAGATGGGAAAACATTGCCTGGTCTGATGAGTCTTAATTTGTGCTGCAACATTTGGATTGTAGGGGTAAGAATTTGGTTTGAAAATCATGAAAGCATGCTTCCAGCCTGTCTTGTATCAATAGTTCAGGCTTGTGGTGGTTGTGTAATGGCAAGGGGGATATTTTTTGGCACACTTTGGGCCTCTTAGTACCAGCTGAGCATCATTTAGACACTCCAGTCAACCTGAGTGTCATGGCTGACAACGTCCATTCCTTTATGATCACAGAATACCCATCATCTGATGGCTGATTCCAGCTGGATGATGCCCCAGGTCACAAAGCTCAAATCCTCTCAAACTGCTTTCTTGACCATTAAAATAAGGTCACTGTACTCAAATGGCCTCCACAGTCACCAGCTCTCAGTCCAAACCACCTTTAGGATCTGGTGGAACAGGAGATTCTCATCATGGATATGTAGCCAACAAATCAGCAGTAACTGTGTGAGGCTATCATGTCAATATGGGCCAAAATCTTTGAGGAATGTTTCCAGCACCTTGTTGAATCTACGCCACAAAGAATCGAGGCAGCTCTAAAGGCAAAGGGGGTTCAACTTGGTACTAGTAAGGTATACCTAAAAAGGTCAGTTGTAAGACTAAACCTTACTAGACTTAATAAAAAAATAAAATTAGGAGAAATTGAGTATTTTTATATGTTTCTTTATTTCTTCAACATAATGTGTTGTTTTCCGTTTGTTAAATATTTACAAATATCAGAGTATATAAACAACATTTTTTGGATTTATGAGGTAAAATTTTTAAATTCACCTTATTTCTCTGAAAAACCAAACCGTTACATCAGGGAAGAACAACGCAAAATTTAATGGAATGGTATTACAATTTTATCAATCTGACAGTTAACTAAGCAACTGTTCAACTATAGCTTTAAGCTGTTCAGTAAATAGAATATCAGAGAGTATTTGCTGTAATTGGTAGTTTTGCTTTATTTAGATGAAAAATTGAAGTCATCCCAACTTTAAGGTACTGGACTTGAAAGACTCACAAAAATCAGCTCGGAACAGTTTTAGAAGAGAGAGAGAGAGAACATCCTTTTGGGTGTAAATGCATGCATTTATGTAAGAGCCTCATTAGAGTATTAGATACTTAAATTCTCTCCTCCGACTGCATTGATATTTGCTCTCCTGCTATGCTGAGCTAAACTACCTGGTTTTCCAGAGCATTCACAGGATATGTAATTGAGCTTTGGAATGTAAGGGAGAACACATTCATCAATTTGGGGGATTTAACTGAAAAACCATAGCACAAATAACACAAGAAATTACAGCTTAATGATGTAATGAGATCAATCTTACAGACGATTGTCATTTTTAAATAATGATGTACTTTTCAAGAGCTACAAAGACAATGATAGAATGGATCCTTGTGTTGACGGCAATAATCTGAATACCCATGGAATTTCTTCTGAAATAACAGCATAAACTCTGAACACCTATAGTCTGACTACTATTACATCTTTATTATATTAAGCGATTTCCCCCTGGGATTAATAAAGTATCCTGATTCTGATTCTGATTCTGAACTAAGGCCCACAAATAAACGTGTTACATTTCTGTTTTCTGTTTAATTTCTTCAGAGACAAGCTGTGGTTTTAAAAGTTAATGTGCTAGATTACACATCTGGACAAAAATATTGGTCCACATGTCTTATGTCTTATTCAGGTGTTCCATTTAGTCCTATTGCAGCTAGCCGTGCAATCTATTTTTACAAAGATTTTTGAAAGATTGGGTTGTTCTAAAGAGCTCACTGACTTTCCAGCGTGGTGCTGTAATAGGATTCCACCGTTGCAACAAGTCAGTTCATGAAATTTCTTTCCTCCTAGATATTCTGTGATCAACTGTAAGTGCTCTTATTGCAAAATGGAAATGTTTAAGAACCACTGCAACTCAGCCACAAAGTGGTAGACTTCCTAAAGTTACAGAGTGGGGTGGTCAAGTGCTGAGGTGCATAGTGCAGACCTCTTCTGGCATTAACATCAGTACAAAAAACTGTGCACTGGGAGTGTCATGGCATGGGTACCCACAGCTGTGCAGCTATGTGCAAGCCTTAGATCACCAAGCACATTGCTAAGCGTTGGAAGGTGTGGTAAAGGATGCTGTTACTGAACTCTGGAACAGTGGAAACATGTTCTGTGGAGTGATAAATTGTGCCTGTCTATCTGGCAGTCTGATGGATGAGTCTGGGTTTGGTTAATGCCAGGAGAACATTACCTGTCTGACTGCATTGTGCCAGCACTAAAGTTTGTTCAAGAAAGGGTTATACTATGGGGCTGTTTTTCTGGGCTTATTCTGGGCCCCTTAGTTCCAATGAAGGTGCTTGATGCTTCAGCTTAACAAGAGATTTTGGGCTATTTTATGCTTCCAACTTTGTGGGATCAGTTTGGGGAAGGGCCTTTTCTGTTTTAGCATGCACAAAGCAAGGTCCATAAAGGCATGGTTGGATGAGTTTGATGTGGAAGAATTTGACTGCCCACACAGAGCCCTGAAGTCAGCCCGATCAGACACCTTTTAGATTAAACTAGAATGGAGATTGGTAGCCAGGCACTCTCAGCCAACATCAGTATCTGACCTCACAAATGCTCTTCTGGATGAATGGGTAAAAATCTCCACAGACACACTCCAAAATCTTGTATAAAACTGTTCTAGAAAAGTGGAAGCTGTTATAACTGCTAAGAGGGGACCACCTCAATATTAATTTCGAATGAAGGGATTTAGAATAGGATATCATAAAAGCTCCTGCAGATGTAATGTGTAGGTAGCCCAATACTTTTGTCCATATGGTGTATTTCTTGGCTTGGAAGCTGTGACTTCTTGAAGTCTGTGCTGGTCATCCTGCAAGGCTTTAGAAAGCCCCTGCTTCCTTCTCTTTAAACTCTTCAGACACAGTAAGGCTAGTAATAGCTTCATATTTAACTGTATCTAGTATGTAAATCAAATATGTTAGGTTAAATAATTTTTTTTACGTGGATAAAACACACAGTGAAGGACAAAGCCATAGTAGAAATAATAATACTTTGTGAGTTGAATTTTTCTTAAGTTTGAGCAGTTGCCCTTGGCATCTCAAACAGCGGTTTAACCCGCGGTCTTCTCTTTATACAATTAAAGTATCGAGTGGTATGTGGAATAGGAATAACAAGAGTACAAATTCTTTGTGTCCATTTCTGTGCTTGTTACTGTGGCCAAGGAGCGATGTGACAGCAAATTTATGCAGGGGTCATGTGAGATGGCCTCATGAAGAGGCTGTCAAATAAAGACAGGAAAATGTTTTTCTCCCCTACTTAAGAGCTGGCAGCAAATATAAAGGGACACTGTCAGAACATGAATGTGGTGGAGGAGATGCCAGCGTATTCATCAATGCCAGGCTTTATGTGTGGGAGGGTTTTTGATGTGCAGGGCTCACGCTGCAGCGGTCTTCTGTGGACTGTGAAAGCCAGGAGCTTTGCCCAGCTGGGGCCGAGTGATGGTGGATGCAAGCTGTCTTTCCTGCCTCCTAGAGTGGAATATTCTTCTAGGACTAGGGGAGAAATGACTCAAGCATGGAAAGTAGCAGTATACTATCCCGCGATATGGGATTTTGGTGATCGGAAGAGACTTGTTCTGAGTTTGTGACAGCTTAATTGGGATCTATCTGAAGTACTTTTTTTGGTTGCTAGCTCATTAATAAAGTCTGTTTGCTCTCTTCCTATTCCTCCCCCTATTTGAATTGTAGATGTCTCAGATGTGGAGCTCTGTGTACCTTGGAGGAGCACTGCAAATGAGGGTCCATGTGTCACCCAATGTTTTGGTTGTGATGAAATCAATTCTGGCTACTGCAGAGCTTTGCAGCATAGAGGGCAGTGCTGCAGTGGCTATGAGGCTCTTTCAGCCATGTAACCAGATGTACTGCAGTAATGCACATACTAGACAAAAACACACACAAAGCAAAATACTGCCAGGATAAATCATATGAGACTATAGGACAAATCAAGCTTAGTCAGCACTAGAATTCACATAATTAGCCTAAATTCAGTGGCTGATAATTCTCCAACAAAAAAGCTTGGCTAAGCTTTTTTGTGTCCTACTTTGACAAGTGTGTTGAATAAATTGAAATGTGTTTTGTTGTTGCCATGGTGTCTGTTCTAACTTCTCTTCTTCATATGTGTGGGAAAGAGTCTGAGCTCCTGCTGTGTGAGTTTCTGTTTGTGTCAAGATGTTACCTTTTACTCTTTAAGGCAAGCCCACTGAAGTCATTCTGGCAGCACCACTACATAGAGTCATGGAAGCCTGCAAGCACCGACATAGCATAAAATGCTGCGGATCGATGCCGGCAAACCAAATGTGCATCTCCTTCATGCCTGTGTGGAAATCTGAACCCCAGTGATAGAGCTGTTCCTGCAGACAGCCTCGTCTCCCATTTCATTTCTCCTTTGATAATGCTGCAGGCCTGTGGATTACTGCTTTTGGAAAGGCGATGGTATGATGGGTGTTGACTCTGCAGCTCTAACCTAGCTGCACAGACCTGGCTTTAGGACTAGGCTCGAGGAAGCCCGTAGGGAAGAAAGAAGAGAGGGGAAGACAGGGGGAGCAGAAATAGAGGGAAATAGACAACTGGCATAACTGGAGTTTGGACTCATTTAATAATTCATAATAATTGTTGGGGGTAGTATAGAGTAGTGTACGCGCAAGTTAGAGGAGGTTTAGAAGGAGCCGGGCTGGTGTTCGGGGGAAAAAGATTTCTTATAATGATGAGAGAGGCAGTAAGCAGTCTCAGCCTTCATGGTAATTGAACATCTTACCTTGGCAGATTTAGCACCTTAATCTCTCTACCCCAATTCAGTAGCTATAAGCCTTAACTATGAACGAAATCCAGCATATAGTTTTTGCTAGATTTAGGCAGGAAATACATTTTATTAACCTTACCTGTCATTAACTAATCAAGTCCAAATGGCTAAAGGGATAGAAGCTTAAACTATGTACTCTGCACACACACACACAAACACACATAAAAAAAAAAATCATGGCCAGCAATGTCATAATTTATAATCTCTGGTGACCATCAGTAATTTGTCATGCAGAAAAACATCCATTATATGTTCAAAAAAGCAGCTGCTTTTATCTGTCATTCTTTGAATATCAATAAATCTGTAAATGATTGCCTATTTATGACCTGTTTGATTATTTGATTGCTTATGATTCTCACCTTGTTGGAATTTGTTGCAACAATGTTGTTATTTTCCCAGATCTGAACAGTTAGAAGACTTTATTGTCATTAACCAATGTATAATGAAATTGCGATGCAGGGAGAAGAACAGACATTCACTTTAGTAACATAAATATAAATAAATTTAAGTAAAAAATACAAGTATAAAAATTTGTATATACATACACCTATACATATACATAAATACTCACATACACATAAATATAAATGTGCGTGTGTGTATGTGTGTCTATACATGTAAAATGAAAATGAGACTCATAAGTGAACTGTGATTAATAAGGTTATTTCTTTATGAATAAAGCTGCTTCAGCTGTTTCTCTCTGACCACCATAAGTTAGGAACACCTTTTAATAGTCCTATATTTGAGATTTGTTTTACAGGATTTGAACAATAACAGTTTTATACAGTTATTGCTTGTGGTGTGAATGATCTTCTTTATCCTTCCTTATGTCAGTGAAGCTGAATCAGTCTGTTAGAGAAAGTTCTCTGCTGCCCAGGAAGTGGTGCACAGGTTGGTCAGGATTATCCATGATGTATAACAGTTTGTTCAGTGACCTCCACCACAGCTTTGTGAATGTCCAGTTTGTAGCCAATAAAAGAGCCAGTTTTCCTGATCAGTCTGTTGGTGTTACCAGCTCCGAGGCTGCTCCCTCAGCAGACCACAGCAAAGTCTCCTGTGCTCACCACAACAGACTGATAGAAAATCTCCAACATTTGGCTGTACGTGTTTAAGGATCTCAGCTTCCTGCTCATCCCTTTCTTGTATACAGCCTCTATGCTGGTCTTCCATTTCCGCCTGTTGTCAGTGTGGTTGCCCAGGTACGTGTACTACTCCAACACATCAACATCTTGTCCCAGGCTAAACTTAAGTTGTGTAGCTGTTCTCTTCCTTCTAAAGACGATCACCATCTCTTTGGTCTTATTCACATTCAGAAGCAGATAATTTCTCCCACACCACTCACAAAATCATCTATTAGTGTTCTGTACTCCTCCTGCCTATCACGTGTACATCAGCGCACTGCAGAATGATCAGAGTGTTTCTGTAGGTGGAGTGAAAGTCTGAGGTGTACAAGGTGAACAGGAAACAGCACAGTCCCTTGCAGAGCTCCTGTACAACACATTACTGCACTTTTCACTACATATTGCTATCAAACATAATCAGTGCTATTGTTGATATGCTCTACCTGCAACCTGGGATGTCCAGCACCAAACACCCTGTCATTCCTACACAACCCTAAAATTTCCCGCCTTTGTGAGATAGTTTATTTTGCCTTGGGGTAAAGGGTTTCAGTCTCATCCGTCATCTCTACATAAGTTTGCAAGACAAAGTAGTCACACACTGTGGTAGCAGCTGGCAAACAAGTTAAAGTGTTGAGGTGCAATAGTTACCAGCACTATATTACTTACAGTTGAATTATATATGTGTTATTGATATCACTATTTTATTATTCAATTACAAAAACAAGATTATTACAATAAAAGATTGCTGTTTAGCTCATCCGGCCACAGGAGTGATGAGCTAATGCCCTGGTGAGGCATCTGTCGTCTGTCCGTCTATTCACAAGAGTCACTCATCCTCCTATTTTGGTCAGATTTCAGCAAAACTTGTCACATTCATCACCTAATGGGTGTTCGCTCAAATTCTGCTCAATGCCAAGGTCACATTTGTTGTCAAACAGGCACTTTGGATTGTAATGTTCATATGGTGAGTGTTTGTGTGTGTCCCTCAGCCATCTATACATAAATGGCATCAATAGGTTTATTTATGGTTTCACAGGGCTAGGGCTGGTCAAGAACTAGGACCGTTGTCTTGGATATCGCTGACTGCTAGTTCCCTTCTCAGTGGATTTTAATTCTTATTAGTTTGTGCAATACAGCCAACCAATGCTATGTATCTTACATCTTTTCTTGGGTTATAAATCAAGCACACCTGTTTCTTTTACAGCAGTGGATGTATGAACCTCCCTAAATGTCCAGACTTCCTCACTATTTAGTTCGGTTTAAGCCAAGAAGATATAAAGGGAGTCTTTGGTAAAGATCTAGAGCAAGTGAAAGTTGTAGCAGGTTTTCTGTAAGTGAGCCCATGGAAGGATCAGAATCAGCTGCCTGCAGCTGCCTTACTCTTTGGGTCGCTCGCAATGGTGCACAGCGGCAGTGTCAGTTGTCTGCTTTGGCTCTCTGTGGCTCTCCCTGTGGTTCCCATGCTGATCTTCTGAGGCTGTGTGGCCTCTCTTGGCCCTTGTCTGCTGCGGCCTTCAGAGTAGGATGTTCTCTTTGTTATTGGAATCATATTTAAAGGTCAGTGAGATCCCCAGTAAAAAGACAGACTTTTTCAATAACTTCATTGTATACTTGTTTTCTTAATGAATAATCATGTTAAAAAGTTGAGATCATAATACTGACCTAAATAATCATGTTTACAATTTTCACCATAGTCAAATAGCCTAATTGCATAAACTCTTGCCAAAACCTTAAGTGTAAAATGAATGTTTATTGATAGTCAGATGGAGCATAGCGATATTTTACGAGGAACCCCTGAAATACTTGACTCATATTTTGATGAGGCAGTTGTTATTGTTACCTGTACTTGATGAAAACGATAAAGTAAAACATATGAAGTCAAAAAAATTGTGAGCCATAAACTTTACTAAAAGAAAACTGACTGATGGAAGACATCTTAAGCCAAAAAAATACTGAAGTGGAAATTGTCAAACTAAATAATTATTCACTTTTCCATATGATGTCGACGCAATCATAGCTGCGTTTTAGGAGTCGGAGTTTCAAGACGGACTTGAAAAGCTTGGAAAAGGTTCTTTGACTTCCATCGGAGAAAACCCCACCAAGAATAAACTCAGCATTTGTCACAGATCATGCGCATCACTGGCGGTATCTAATGAAAAGTAATATAAGCTTAACAATGCATACACACACGGGGAAGAGACTTATGTCCATCAAGCTATTGTTCCAGAGCGTGCTGGCAGGGTTCCCAGTGCACCTGCCTCATGTAACTGCAGCGATCTAATTACCCATTCATCCAAACATATGAATGCTGATCAGTATTTTATAGTCATTTATCATTTATTTCAAAATAAAAGCACACTCTAATTGGAGATGACTTGATTCAGAATTAACAAGTCACTTTTTAAACTGCATTAGCCAACCTGGTAATGGCATGTTTGCTCGTGGCCACATTTGAAGATCAGGTCCCAAACCAACATGTCAGTGTTTTTCATATTAAGCAAAAAAGAGATAACTTAGCCAGATATGTGTTTATGTGAAATATAAACAGAGCCCAGAAGTAACCTGCTGGCTGTAAAACCAAAACAACATGAAGTGCACTTAAAACCTCAACAGAGCATCAGTTTAACAACGATACTCCCTTTGGGTTTTCTCTGGCTACAGACACTTTTTGACATTTGATCTGTTCAAAAATATTGATTTGAGGCACTAAGTTTGTGTTGTAAGAGTACTACACTCAATTTCTTTCATACTGTATTAAAAAAAAGCTTAAATATAAGATTGATTCAACAGCACTAAATGACTCATCCGTTTTACACTGATATCAAAACAGTATGTCACCCTGTCATAAACACCCTCACAATCCCATCCCCCCTTTTTTCATCACTTCAAACAGATGCCAGAACCATGAATGACAGTGAGTAAATGAAGGAGCAGAGGAAGGCTCTGTGGGAATGAGAGGGAAAGGCATGGGGTGGGGATGGATGCGGGGGCTGATGGGATTGAATGGTAACTGATCCCTTGGTGTTGCTGGCATGGCATGGTAGAGGACGAAGTCATCTTCCACGGGGACCCATTTAGCCCGAAGAATTTGTCACAGTGAGTGTTGTAACAGGCGTTGTTAGAGGATTGTGTGTGTTGATATATCTGTGAATGTGCACTGGCACACTGTATGACATATGCCCAAGCTCCCCTTCTTCGTCTGGGAGATCACTATGTGTGCAGGCTCCGGCTGAATTAATTTACATTTCTAGTAGCGTTCCTTCTCCTCTTCTCAGTCTCATGTTGCTTATCACATTATGAGCCTGCGTGGTATTTTATCTCCATATCTAATTTTAACACACTATGGGAAGCAAGCAAAATCTGTTTAAACCTGTCGTCTAATACAGGCAGCCAGAGATTGGTTGGTAAGACATGTGGGTGACATTAGGCTTTAAAAACTGTAAAGATTACATGATAGGACGCCCTTTCTCATCTAAGATCTCTCTCACTCTATACTCTTAAAATCAAATTAGTAGTTTAGGGGATGTTTTTAGCATACGGTGGCTACACTGAAGTAGAACTAATGATAACTGTTTATGTTAAAGATTTAGCTCACACAAATTTCACCTCCACTCTGCAGTTTACCTTATCTCTATCAATAGTTATGTAGTCTTTCAGACTGTTTTTGATAGGAGCAGTAGCTTTATTATTTTGGTTAGAGAGGCACCAATTAATGGTTGGCGACTGAATTTGAGCTGCTTGGTCATGACTGGTGACTAATTGGCCAAACAACCTCAAATGCACTGCCTGGTTAATAAAAAGTCACCACCTAAATTTAACTAAGCAAATAGGTAGGAACCTTACATTAGATAATTACTGCAGTAATTAATATGTTTCAGCTGGCAGCAGGTCAATTTCATTTCTTCAACAACATTGTTGGAGGACATATGCAGTGGTCATGGAAACAAAGTTACTCCATTTCAGAAGGACCAGTAATCTGCCTGTATCAAGCAAGGAAAATAACTAAGGAGATTGTGAAATAAAATCGGGTTAAGAACTGTCCAGCGCAGGATGGTGGTGAACCATCATCTTTGAAAAAGAAATGTGGTCGAAAAAAAGCTTGAATGATCGTGATTAAAGAGCACTCAAATGCTTGGTGAAATCAACTGCTAATAGTGACAGTAAGGGCGTTTTCACATGTACAATGCAAGGAGAACTCAAGGAACTGGGACTAAACGGCAGTGAAGCCCTAAGAAAACCACTATTCTGTCCTCTCTGAGTTGCAGTAATTTTAGGAAAAGTAACTCTTGTTACTTGTAAATGGACTGGCTCAAAGCAGAGTCAAAAAGAGTCCACTGTCAACTAGCATTTTGGAGGAGTAATTACAGAAAAGACAAGTTACATAAAGTGAGATGCACTGTAACTCATTTTCAGTTGGATTTTACTTGTGCAAAAGAAATGAAGCACTTTATTTTGAGATTTGTTTCAGTGATAGAAGGTCATAAAAGGTCCAGTGACAGTGCAGAGTTTAGAAAATGCTAGTTATTTTTAATGAGCAGTTTGAAAATATAGCGGCCAGAAAGTGGAATCAGCCAAGATCGTAATCCACAGGTCTCACTGATAGAATTAAAGCATTGGTGCATCTGTTCACATTCAGTAGATAGATAGAGAGATATGACCTGCAGCACGGGGACTTTAGTTCTTGGACTGAAACAGTATATGGACAGAACTATTGGGCCACACCACTGAATCATTTAATTCAGGTGTTTCATTAAGTTCTATTGCCATGAGGGTGTAAAATCAAGCACCTAGTCCTGCAGTCTGCCTTTATAAATACTTGGGAACGAATGCATTGTTCTAAAGAGCTCATTGAATTCATGTGTGGTATTTAAGTAGGATGCCACCATTGCAGTAGGTCAGGTCATGAGATATCTTTCCTCCTAGATATGCCTGTAAGTGGTATTGTTGCAAAGTGGAAGCATTTAGGAACCACAGTGTCTCAGCCAGGAAGTGGCAGACCATGTAAAGTTACAGAGTGGGGTCACTGAGTGCTGAGGCATATAAGTGCATCAAAATTGCCAATGCTCTGCTGACTCAGTAACTGCAAAGTTCCAAATTTTGTCTGGCAATAATATCAGTACAATAAAACCAGCCACAGGGCCCACAAGCCAGTGTAGTCCTAGTGCCGGTCCCAAGTCTGGGTAAATGGTGAGGGTTACGTCAGGAAGGGCATCCGGC
>VUQH01074179.1:7720-27541 GCA_015106775.1 Etroplus canarensis
CACACACACACACACACAAAGAATATAAATCTGCAGCAAATATCCAGGGTTTCTCCTGTATAGAACAATTTTTGGCATCTTTTTAGTGCTTTAAGCCAAAGCGAGAGGAATATCCCTAGCAGTAGAACAAAATTACTATTTCTTAAACAATTTCTTCTTCTTTCTGGATGGATTTAATCAGGCATAAGAGCCATTTTCTTTCTAAAATTATCAGAAATAACAGGAAGACAATGATATCAATTAGGGTTAAAAAAAATGCCCATTGCCTTTATTGTACATGAACTGTGCTCATATGCATAGTCATCCCCTAAAGGCTCCTCCTGATCCAGAAAAAAAACCCTATAGCCTATGAGCTGCCTGACTCTGTTGCAGTATGTACATGCACAAGCGTGTGTGAGTGTGTGCGTTTATAGCCTATTAAAACTACAAGCAAATCAGGACATTGCAGGGAAGAGCATTCAAACTACCCAATATACAAATTCAAATTGGCTCAAAATGTAAAATATTCTCCAGTGGCAAGCATTTAATTTAACAAGTGATGCAACAGAAAACAACCTTCTGTTCATTGGCGCAGAGCAAATTAATGCAAGCGACGAGGGATTTGAGCCACTAAGTTGTTTTCTATTTGGCCTCGTTCATACCTGCGTTCCCGCTCTGAAAGCTGGGAGCCCAGGCCAATGGTAGGCATGGCTACAGTTGCCTTGGAAAGGAGTCGTCTAAGCAACTCCGTCTCCTCCCCTTCATTTGCCGTAACTGTGTCTATTGGCTGCTCGATCTCAGTCACGCCCCCAAAGGTCACAACTTTGCTGTGACCACGTCCAGCCTTTGCTGAGCCGCTGAAAGGACTTCCAGAATTTTTCTCCAGACAGGCCTGACACACGGGGGCCAGGCTAGTATCACTGTACATACAGTCTCACAAATGAAAACAGGCCCACGGACAAACACACAAGTCACAAAACACACAACACCAGCAAACAAACGAGCAGGGGGGAAAGAAATAATGAGCAATTACAGACAGAGAATGAGACTGTGAAAACAAAAGGATTAGGTAGAAATGTTGAGTCAGACAGTAAGTATGGATGGACAAAAGAGGACCAAGCATGTAATTTTATATTCAAATCATTTGAACACACATTTTCACACACACACTAAGCATTTGATCTATTGTAGGTAGCCACATTTTCCTACTCAGTGCTGCTCCTCTGGGAACACAAAAAAGTCTTTATCCTATCTAATGACATCAGCACAGGCCGAGAAAAACAAAGCCAAGCAGTGCTCGCAGCCAACAGTCGCCTCTTTTTTTTGGTCACACACAGTCTCATACACACCGGCCAATTCCCTGCTCTGTTTCAATGCCTGTCAAAGAAGACTGAAGAGGACTAAAGTGCACAATGATGAGGAGAATAAACAAGCAGATGAGAACATGGGGAGCAACAGAGACATGGAAAAAGGGAAAGTCCATGGGGATTTAATTTAAAATTATACTGAATATCTATCAGTAAGAGATTGTTGGGAAGGCTGTAAACGTTATTTAATTTAAAAGTTGACATTAATGGCTATTCACAGTGTAGCTTACATTGCTGACAATGGTTTAATTTTTCAATGGTCGATCACATAAAATGTCAGAAAATAGTGAGCGGAGGAAAGCCGTTGTGAGTCGAAAATCTTCCTAGAAAACATGTTATAACTGACAGCTCTGTCTGACTCTTAGGAATCAGATGAATATTGGACTTAAATAACTAACTTGAAATATAGTGTTTGACATGTTAGGAAGTATGCTAATTTTCATATTTTAAAAAAAAAATCAGAAAATTTATACTATTCTCATGCAATAGTTTACCAAAACTAAACTAGATGCCACACCTTTTGCCTACAATGCAACTCAACCCAAAGCCCAGTGGTACTTATTGGGAAATCCAGATGAATGCAAGAAACAAACTGAAGCACTGAAGAGGTCTGATTTTCCCTCATGATTACTGTACATGCATTATACTGCATTAAATGCTGGAAAGGGAACATGAAATCTGGGAGGAAAAAAATCCGGATTTACTTCTCTACGGTTGATGTGGCGGTGGCACCACCAAAACCGTAGTATCGCCTGACTTTCATTTGGGAGATGCAACTAAAATAGTTAACTGAAATCAAAATAAAAACTAGATTTTCAAACAAAGAATTGACTGAAATTAACAGAATCCCTATTCTGCAAAAATAATATTCAAAAACTATCATATCTTTAAAGGAGGTTCTGGTATATGTCTCAAGACTGTAATGTCTACATCACCATGAGACAACTGTTTGTACCACAATACATACTCTGAACTTCCTAAATCTTGCTCCTGAAAAATATACCCTGTGATAATAACAGTGACACTGACTTTTTATGCCAGTTATTTAATATATGGTTATAATTTCAGGTATTTTTTGTTACTTGAACTTAAGATATTTGAATTCCCCAAGGTAGGTATCCCATTTTAATTTTCCATAACCCATTTGACTAACATATTTCCTGTGCGCTGTCAAAATACTAGATTTACAGTACTATAAGCGATGCTGCAGTCTCCTCATTCTATTCTTCCGTGACACACCGTTGTTACCAAATGTTACTGTGGTTTTAAGTGGTTCATGCAGACAGAATCAAGATTGTTTAAACCAGGGGTGTCAAACACACAGTCCACGGGCCAGAGCCAGCCCACCAAAGGGTCTAATCCGGCCAAATGGATGTTGTAGGAAAATGTCGAAAATTCAAAGGATGCATACATTTAGACCTTTAACTGTTTTACTGACAAACACGTAACCCATAGCTTCTTATACACCAAAGTCAGAAATTAGGAAAGAAAAATACTTATTTTCTAATTGTTAGTAATCAAATTATTAACGGAAGAGCTCCTTTTAACGATTTATAAACAAAATGTCTGTTTTTGACACAGTAAAATAATAAATTTTCTGTGGCTTTACAGATAATCTCTCTTTTTTTAAATTTCAGGATGAAGTTCTTTATTTCTTACAGTATAAGCCCAGGGAGTAGTGCAGATGGGTTTCTTTGATTTACTATAGCAACATTTCTTTATAATGTGGAAAAACTGCGACATATTTGTTGAAAGTGCACATCTCAATCTCACTAATTGAATCCATAGTTAAACTTCTTTACACAAAGGGTCACCACAGGGGATTAATTAGCATTGCTAATTTGTCAGAGGTTTTATGCCAGATGCGCTCCCTGATGCAACCTTCCATGCAACCTTCCATGGTGACAGGGGCCTGTGTCCCCACCTGGAATTGAACCAGGGACCTTTCACTTGTAAGGTGAATGTGGAAATCAGTCCATGAAGGGGAACAATTTGGAGGTGTTTATTTCTTTATAAGTTATTAGGCAATACCTTTGCTGTTCCGGCCCACTTAAGATGAAATTGGGTTCTATCTGGCCCATGATGTAAAATGAGTTTGACACCCCTGATTTGAACTAACGGCTATTTTGTAATCGTTTCATGGGGATTTTCCTAGCTACCAGCTAAACAAAGCAATTAAATCTCCTCATATTTAAAATTCAATTTGGTTGTAATTTTCTGTGACAATTTTCTGAACCGCTTAAGACTGAAATAAAACTAGAAGCAAACAGGCACACAAACATGCGCGCACGTCACCTTTTACAGATTATATTTTACATACTTTGCATACAGGAGTATTTTCGTGCATTGTATTGCATATGTGCTGAAACAGATTGTGTGTGTTGGGCACCTTGGTTCACTCATCTTGAGTCTCTCCCACTTCTGCATATCTGCCTGGCTCATGGAGGAAGAAACAAAGCTGACTGGGCCGTCCCAGTGAGGGAGAGGCCTAATCTGAGCCCGCCTACGAGCCAGGTCATCTTTCTGCTTATTTGGCATCAGGTTAACCTTTCTCTCTTCTTCCTCATCCTCCTCTTCCATGTGGCGAGAGGCAGAATTTAGGAAGGGGTTGTCTCTGCGTGTAATGATGTCGGGGACTGCTTCCTTTTCACTGTCCATTAGAAGGGCGTCACACAGCACACATTAAAGTGGAGCACACACACACACACACACACACCAAACCACACGTGATCGCAACAGCCAGAAACAAAGAGCGAGAAGAACATTTAGAAGTGAGTGTGAGTCATGGAATAAAAACAACACCACACTTTGCTAACCTGATCTCTTTCTCCTGAAGTGTTTGCTGTGAGGCTCGTCTGATGCCCTCCCAGCGCTCTCTGTCTTTGTTGGTACACACAGGAGAAGGGACAAACTGATGTACTTTAGGAGCTACTGTGCCACGATGAGCTCGTCTGGACGCCAAGTCATCCCTCCGAACATCTGGAACTTTCCGTACCTTTGCTTCCTCTTCCCCATCAGAGGAGGAATCCCATGCAGATTTCTGAGAGCTCAGAAAGTCATTTTCACAGCGGAGGATGATGTTTGGGGATGGCGACCTTGTTTCCTTTTCGTTCATTGTGGGAGAGCTGATGTCAAAGGTGGGACGGCATTGCAAGGTAATTTCATAGCAGATTAAAAATCCATTCTTCCGCATTTTGAACAAAAGCAGTAATGTGCAGGTTTTGTTCGACATGCACCCAAACCATTGATTAATCCAGGTCAGTGGTCAGATGTATCTTTATGTGCTTTAGACACTTCTGACACAATGGCAAAGCAAACAACCAGTCAGACAGTATTCACTTCCACTGAAACCTCTATCACAATAAAAACAACTTTCATGGTTTAACTTCTCCAATACGTCTCTCATCCATAGAACCAGCAATGAGAAATCAGTTAGTTTCCATTCGCTCCACAAATCAGTAAGCTACTACACAAACACCAACATCAAGCGGCAAGGCAGGGGCAATCAGCCCAAAGTCGATCCATAGCACCTGTTTTTACCATCAAAACCTCTGTTAGTGAATGCAAACAAAACTACTGAACGACCACACCAGCAGGAGCGGCAGTTCTCATGCTCGTCCTTCCTGACCTGCTGTAGCGAACAGCAGCAGGAAGAACTTTAATTCCTGCCTTCTCCAACTTCTGCATCCTCCTCTGCTCCATTACATCCTGGGTGAGCACTTCCTCTTCCTCTTTTAGTTTTTCTCCATTGTTCTCAGGTGCCCAAGTGACAGTCTTGAGGGTTTTGTGATGCGGTCCAGTTCTTTTGCCTTGTTCTGGAGTGGCTTGAGGGTGACTGAGAAATGGTGTGTAATGGCAGGAAGAGATTAAGGAGGAGGGAGTTTGCATTTTTACCTTCTTTTTAGACTTGGTTTGTGTTTTCCACCACAACACTTTAGAATTTATTTTGCTTTACAAATCCTTTAAAGCAGGATTATTTATTTTTAATGTGTTGATCATTACCTCCGCTGCTCTCTCTCTTCCATATGTGGTTTTCTTCGCGGAGTTGGGATGTAGGAGGTGGCGTTTGTTCGGTTGGGAAGAAACTGGTTAAAGGGGATGGAGCTTCTTGATTCACTGCTGGCAGTCCGTCTGGCCAACATGTCGTCCTTCCGCACATCTGGTTTCCTGCTGGGGGCATCAGCCTCCGAGTCGCTGCCTCGCCCTGGGCAACAAAGAGCAACAGAGCACAACAGAGAAAATAGTATTAAAGGTCATGCAGTTTTTTCAAATTAATCCTTATATAAAATACAAGACCCAATTTTCATTGGCATTAACATGTCTGCTGTATCTGAATCGCTTATCTGGATAAGAAAAACCACCTATAAATGCAAGCTACACAGCATAACCACAAATAAAAGGTCACCTAACTCTGCTTACCTCTTGGCAGCTTAAGGAAGAATAACAGATCCTAACATTGGAGAATTTTGCATTCAGTTCTTTCTGAGATGTGGTTTAGGCTGCTAAAAATTAGTCTTTTAACCCAAACCATCTTTTTCCTAAACATAACCAAGCTGCAACTGAAAACTGAAAAAATATCCAAGAAAAGACAATTTTCTATCAGAATGCTCTGAAAGAAAACATCTTCCACAAGCCTAATAAGTCTTCATTCACAAAAAGCGACTGAATGACAGTCCCCTTCAACATGAGCCCTGCCTGTTAACAAGTCTGCCAGCCTCACATAACTAATTATTGCATTAACAATCACAATAAGTGTGCGATCAAGATAATGAGATTAGTACTAGTTATTAATACCAAGAGTAAACACTCATGGATGAGATGTCATTATCCAGATAAAGTATTCAGACACAGATCACACAGTAATCCTTTGTGTAAATGTTGTTTCAAGTTGTTGAGACACACTAGCTCCCTACTTTTTTTTTCAGCAGTGTTAAACCTGAATGCCATAGAACATGATGCTTACAGATACTTTTAAACAGCTTATCCATTTATAACAACACACTGTCATTATTACTTCTTTTAACCACCATAACAATATTTGAAAGTACTGAAAGAAAAGCAAAATATTTTCCAAAATGAGAAACAGATTAGAATATAATATTGTTCTGTACATGACCCACTTTCTTCGTGACCTGCAGGAAATGTAAGGAATGAGGCTATTTCTGGCTTTTGCATAGTGCTTTTTTTTGTCACCATGCTGGACATACAGTACATCATACAGTCGACATAAAAGACACAAACAGGATGTCTGTGATAGCACTCCCTCAAACACACACATGCACATATGGCATATGACAGGCCGGATGTTGACCTCAGTCTGTTTTTTTTTCTCAGTTGTAAATCTTCAGCGACAGCTACTGAGACCAACAGCTGCTGCATCTGGGGCCCAAGAAAGACAGACAGACAGGCACACACACAGGCTGAAATATTCAGCTGTTGTCCACTCTGTCATACTCTGTGAAGGTTAAACCACCAACATGCTGGAGAACAGCAGTGAGTCTATTTATGGATGAGTGGTTTTGTATTTAAAGGAATACTGTAGCTCAATATTTGTGCAACTACACTTCTGTAGATTCCCTTTGAGAGCTGTTTGTGAACTATGCAGGCTACCACCTCAGCATAAAAACCTGAAGTAGGGGAAAGTGGCTAGCAGCTGCCTAGCCCTCAGAAAATGCAAAAAAGGTCATACTTAAAGAGACACTTATCAGAACTGACCGTCACCATTTCCTCGATTCACAACATCGGGAGAAGGGCTGTGCTGTGAGCGTGAGCCAAAGGAATCCAAACTGGCAAAAACAAAAAATAAAATACCACAATACATTAGTGTTTGAGTTACTAGTAACCAAGTTCACACAAGACATTTATTTGAAAACAGATGTAGATCAAAAGTAGTGTAACTCCACATGTTATGGACCACACTAGAGTAGTAGTAGTACATCCACTGTCTGAAACAAGCTGGTTTTACGCCCCTCCCTTTAAGCTGACTTCTGACTGGCTGCCCCTCATAAACTGAAGGTTTGAACATCAGGTGGGGGGGTCTCCTGTTCTTATAGGCAGAGCTGTGTACCTGAGATGACCATATTATTCAATTTTTTAAGTTAAATTCAACTTAGTTCAGTTTTATTTAAATAGTACCAATTCACAACAAAAGTTGCCTCAAGGTGCTTTATACCGTAAGGTAAAGACCCTACAATATTAGAGAGAAAACCCCAGCAATAAGACGATCCCTTATGAGCAAGGACTTCGCAACATTGGGAAGGAACAACTCCATTTTAATAGGAAGATAGCTCAAGGAGGAGCAGCCATCTGCCTCAACCAGTTTCGGGGTGAGGGGAACAAGAAGAGAAAAAAGGCGAGCATAGAAAGATAAGAACAACACAGACTACAGGAGAGAGAAGGCAAATTTTAATGACTAGCAGCAGTGGCTACTTTAGTTACCAAAAGTAAGGCTGCAGTCAGAGAAGGAAGTGCTCTATTGGAAAATATGGTACAACAAGGTCTTTAAGGTAAGCTGATGCCTGGTTATTTAAGACTTTCTATATGAACGTTATCCCCTCTCTGTGAAGTCACGCAGCACCAAAAGCAGAAAAAAACTTCCTGAAATCAAGTGTTTAAAGCAGTCTGAAGCCTGAACCTTTGTCTCAAAGGGATTTCTTGTACATATACTGACCTCATTACTTGAAACTTTGGCCATGTTTAATATGAGCATCCACCATTGTAACAATAAACATGAGACAGGAAATTAGGAAAAGCACAACAGGTCCACTTTAAAAATAATTGTGTGCACAACAAAATATATGGTCTGTGCAAGTGTGTTGACATATCTCTCACCTGTCTAGGGAGTTGTCGCGAGTGTGTCTTGGTGGAGAGAGAGACTCACTCCTCTCTGAGTCCCAGCAGTCATAGCCACTGTCCCTAACACTGCGCTTCTGTGAACTGTCCCCTCCTTCCTCACTCTCCTACACACACACACATCAGGCAAAATGATAATGTACAGTCAAGCATATTAAGCAGGCGAGATGCATGAAGAAGCTCACTTAAAGGAAAATACATGGGTTGTTTGGTACATGAAACATAAAAACTAACTTATTTTAGCTGAATGGACGTGATCCAAAGATAGAGTGTACCCCCCCAATCTGTCCAAACTCACATCCTGTTAGCAGGTGGTGTTGAATAAGAAAAAACAGAAATGTCTCCTGTTTTCATCCGACTCTCTGACACACAAACAAAGACAGGAAACTAACAAATCCATCCCAAGCACCTCCTCCATCCCACTATCTGCCTTTCTGATTTCACTCACCAACTTCATCTGAGCAAGAAGCCCTTCAAACTCCTTGAGGTTTAGAGTAGGGCCACTGTAGGAAGCACAGCCGCTGGCGGCCTTACCCAGCCAGAACACTGTGTTCAGCACCTGAGGGCAGCCACAGGGTTTGGTGTATATTTATAAATGATAAACAAACTCATACTGATGATAATGAAATAAAAAAGGACATAATAACTACTCACATTTTTTAGCTTGCGGTTGCAGTCAGAGTCCCTACGAGAGAGACAGAGGTATGTTGCTATTATGTAATACTTTGTTAATATACAAAGGAATAAAAAAGCCACACACATTTGCACGTTCACTTATTTACTTGAGGTTAGCTCGTATGGAGGTGTCCTGCAAGTCCCCTGGGTCAAACAGCTGGGAGCCCTTCAGGCCCAGTTCCTCACAGCCCCGCAGGAAGACTGACAGGTTGTCCTGGAGGAAACAACAACAGGCAGTTAGTTCATCACTTTGATGAACACAGCGGGTTACCGAGATGTGTGTCACACTGGAGAGCGTCTCCTTACTAGCCCAGCGATGGGTGTGGGCAGTCTGTTGATCTTCTTGACCAGCCCTGGTTTGATTGCACTCAGCAGCCTGCATTGAGGAGGAGGAGAAGCAGAGATTTATTGAATCTTATGGGAGATTGTGTATGCTAATGCTTTAGACATTAAAAAGCAATATGGGGTGAGATCACAGGCTTACTCGCATAACAGGATACCGTTCTCCAATGCACTGCGGAAGTCCTTGTCTCCAAAGCTCTTCCCTGTTACAGCCTGGGGAAGAAGGAAGAAGGACAGGAAGAGACAGAGGTAAAGGTGGCGGACAGGAAATGGGGCTGCAGCTGACAAATATTTGCTCTTTGGGTAAAGTAGGTGGAAATTTCTTTAAAAAGGCACTTTTGGCTTCTCCTTTATCCCCAAGGGGTTTCCAAAGCGGATAAGAGCGCTTTTGGCTGCTCCTCTGTATTTCCCCAAAAGGTCAACGCAGCAGATAAACTCTTATGTATGATTTGGCTCAGATTTTACACCAGATGCAAACTTCCCATTTATCTTATCTTTATCTTAGGGGGCAGCAATGGCTCAGTGCTTCGGAGGACTCATTTGGGAGCTGGAGGGTTGCCGAGAGCTGCCGGCCCAAGACCCGCCTGGACCTGGACCCGGTAGCCATCCAAGACCTGCCGGTTCAAGACCTCGCCTTGGACCCATATGTGTGGACGTGGACCAGAGGCTGGAGAGATGTTGGCCCGAGCATTGACGAGGTGCCCTTGAGCGAAGCACCGAACCCCCTACATTGCTCCCTGGTACCTGTAATGGACAGCTTTGCTCACCAACCTCCCTCACTGCATGCTGCATGTAAAAAGTGTGTGTGTGTGTGTTTGTGTGTGTGTTCTATCGGCAGGAGTGTCGGTGGTTTGAATTTCCCTGGCTGGTGATTAATAAACTCGTTTGTTTGTTCATCTGGGATTGGCACCAGCACTATGAGTACACTGGCAGCACATGCTGCGGCGGTTAGTACTGTTGCCTCACAACAGGGGGTACGGTTTCAAAACCAACAACCGGCTAGCTTAGGCCCTTCTGTGTGGAGTATACATGTACTCCCCGTGCTTGTGTGGGTTCTCTCCAGCTTCATCCCACAGTCCAAAGACATGCAAAGGGGATTAGGTTAGTTGGTGATTCTAAATTGACCGTAGGTGTGAATGGTTGCCCATCTCTCTGTGTTGCGACAGACAGGCGACCTGTCCAGGGTGTATCCCGCCTTTCGCCCTATGACAGCTGGGATAGGCTCCCCGCAACCCTGAATTGGATAAGTGGAAGAAGATGAATGAATGAATGAATGACCTATGAGTACACTGGCTAGTGATCCCCAGGCTGGGCTTGTGTCTCCTTCCAGTTGCAAATCAGGGACCTTTCACATGTGAGGCAAATGTGTAAACCACCACACTATGTAAAACCAGAGAATAAATAGAATACCTGTCACATCTTCTCAGAGCTTAAAGTTGCTTTTTCTGTGTGATTAGTTAGAAAAGAGCTTAAACTCATCAATATTTGTCTAGTTTGCAGCAATACAAAACAGAGAAAAGATTGTTAATATATTATTGTTGATATGATTCACCTCCTGAGATATTTGTTTTTTCTGCACCTTATACTGCATTCTGCTGCACATAAGGCTGTTACATCCCACTGATCACAAACAAGAGCTCAGACACCTGTATATTAAGCAGGATAGGGGCTTATCCAAGTAACTTCAGGGTTAACTCTGGGTTTTCAGTACTACGAAGGCTAGTGACTTCTTATCAGTGTACATCAGCAAAGTAACTCATGCTGCAGGCCTAACCTGCTCTGGAGCATGTTATGCTTGAGATTAGAGACCAATGGGTATAAAATCACTGCCTACTGACCAATCAGTTCTCTGAAAAATAGCTGTACCTTTCCTGGAAGATCCTTCAGACCTCTTTGTTTTTTAAAATTGTTCTCCCAAGTCTTCTCAATCAAGGGACAAAAAAAATTATAAATAACATATAACATTATATAACATTTGTACATTTAATACATTTTTGAGAGCTTTAGTCAGAGGGTTAGTCACCTTAAAGTTCTTGAGCTTTCAATTACCATGTGAAGCTAATCTTCCATCATTGGTTGTATTCATTATTTGTGGCCCATACATGAAGCTTTTATACATACGCCACCTGCGTAAATCAGTCCTAGATTTGTGCCTCTCTGTTTTCCTGACAGAGGAACCTGCTGCTTCCCTGTTCACCCTTCCCCCAACATATTTTCTTCTGTAGAGACCAAATTAGAGTGATACCATGTCAGTGACACACTGCTCTGTGTCCTCATTCTATTTTACCCAAAATGCACCAACGATAACCTCAATCCTCTAACCTAGACTCCGATTTGGACTCTATCCTGCGCAGGAAAGAGAGGAGAAAAGAATCAGGAAACCAACAATGATTTATTGCTCTAACGCCAACACACATACTGCTTTCAGGAGCTGTTGTGTAACCAGAGGCCAACGGATGAATGGAAAAGAAGAGACTGATGCTGTTTAGACATCTAATCCAGATTAGTTGAGATTACAGTTAGCACCCAAACCATGAACCGTAGGCCCACACTATCTGATACAACTGCTTATATGTACAGACGTACATGTTGAACTAAACGAAAAAGAACAAGGTGTGTTGCCACTATGTGCTGCCAGAACAGCTTTAATCCTTACTGGTGCGGATACTCCAAATTTCTGACCCTTTGATGTTTTGATGATGGCGGTAGAGAGCACTGTCTAAGATTTGGATCCAAAATCTTCCAGAAAGGTAGAATAGGGTTTAGATCTGGAGATTCTGAAGGTCACAGCACGATTCCCATAATTTTTACACTCATCAAACCATTCAGTTTCCCCTTATGTCCATATGGATAGGTACAGTGTCACCCCAAAAGAGACAACTCATCAGGATAAGGGTAATCCCTCAAGTGGGCCCAAACCATACCAGAAAAAAGGCATCCCACAGCATGACATAGCTACTGTATCACCTCACTGTATGGGTTAAAGGTCAGATTTTTTTTCTTTGTCACCTGGTGAAATGTGCTTAAAATGACTAAGGAATCTGTGGGTCTGAATAATTTAACAGCCTTCAAGCTTGTACATTAAGATGCGAGAGTCATTGCTTTTCTTCTGCTGTGCTGTCTTTCTGCTGACATTTACGATTTATTTAATTTTAATTTTTAATTTTCAGTTCTGTTGGTCATGTACCATCCAAAGTGACTGGGAGGAAAATACACACACACATGAAAACATCTATTTTTTGGTTAGTAAGTGATGACCAGATGTTTCCCACTGGCATCTACTTCTGTTTCTTGTCTTTCATCAGGCTGTGCCCACCCCCCCAGAAATGTCCTCAGTACAGGGTTTAAAGCTCAAACTGGCCTTCAAGTGTTTCAAAGACTGAAACATTTAGAGCACGGCCATGTATAATTTACTCACAGAGTAGAGTACTGTATTGGGGTGAAAGCAGGACTACAGTTTGTGCTTTGTATAGGTTATGTGTGTGGAGAAGACAGCACACAGACAGTAGGTGGGAGGTGGTTAAGGATTGGTTATGTGAGCTGAAACTGAAATACAGCAATTAAACACGGCAGCTGGTGTAAGCGTGCATGCTCACAAACATTTAGATGGAAGAGGAAAAAAGATTCTGTAAAAAGAAGAAATGGGGCACATGTATTGTGAGTATTCATGTCAGCTACAAAAATCAAGCCAAAGGCCTTGGAGGTATTTCAGCACGAGTAACAGTAATTCGACCCTCCCTCGCTACTTCTCAACCCTCACACTGGATTGCTCTGCTCAGCCTGGGTGAATGGCAGCAGCAGCTACCATTTAAACCATGAAGAGACTGTGCACATATGCATGTGTGTGTAGAAGAGCAGGGGAGAGGCAGAAGTAGGCCAAAGTACTCTTTATTTTAACAACTGTACAAAAAAAGATGGAAAGAATGCAAGACTAGAAAAAAGAAAGCAGAGGAAGACAAAATATGCAGTATCAAGTTAGTGTTGTAATTCCAAAGACTCACATCGTGTGCTATGGTACATTAAAATGGTAAAAGACAGGGTTTTAAGGGTCCAGAATAAACATGATGATAATTTGAGGCCATGTTGCTAAAGTTGCTGTTTACGTTTATCATGAAACTGTCAGGAAGTTAAACCCTACGTAGGTTTGTGCCGCTCATGTATTAGTACCCATGTCTGTGTAAAATAACACTTTTCTGAAGCTATTTTTATAGAAGTTCTTTTTGCATGAAAAATATTCTTAATTAGGAGCTGGAGTCCAAAACTCAAAGCCACAATTTGAAATATTTTATTTAACAGAAATCCCACATGTTTAGCTTTGTGACTTAAAAGTAATCTTGAGCTGAAGTAATGAAGTAACGGTCACTTCATTAGGTATACTTGTTTAACTGCTTGTTAATCTAAATATCTGATCAACCAATCACATGGCTGCAAATCAATGCATTTAAGCATGAAGACATGGTCAAGACGACCTGATGAAGTTCAACTTGAGCCTCAGAAAGGGAAAGAAAGGTGATTTAAGTGATTTAGAATGTGGCATGTCTGAGTATTTCGGAAACTGCTGATCTTCTGGGATTTTCCCTCAGAAGCTTTACAGAGAATGGTCAGAAAAAGAGAAAATTGCTATCAAGTGGAAGGTCTAAATACATAAATACCTTGTTGATGCTAGAAGTCAGAGAAGAATGGCCAGGCTCCTTCAACCTTATAGGAAGGCTACAGTAACTCAAATAACCACTCACTGCAACCAAGGTATCCAGAGGAGGCTCTATGAACGCACAACACATGGAACCTTGAAGCAGAAAACCACATAGTGTGTATCCTGTCAGATAAAAACAGGAAACTGAGACTACAATTTGCACAGGCTCACAAAACATGGACAACAGAAGCCTGAAAAAACACTGTCTGGTCAGATGAGTTGTGATTTCTGCAGTGACATTCAGATGGTAGAGTCAGAAATAGGCATAAACAACATGAAAGTATGCCTCACTCCTGGAGGCGGTGGTGTAATAGCGTGGGGGATATTTTCTTGGCACACGTTGAGCCCCTTTAGTACCACATAAACAATGTTTAATGCCACAGCCTACCTGAGTGTAGTTGCTGACTACGTCCATCCCTTTATGAGCACAGCGTGCCCATCTTCTGATGGCTGCTTCCAGCAGGAAAATGCATAATGTCCCATAGTTCAAATTGTCTCAAACTAATTTCTTGAACAACTCAGTGAGTTCATGGCACTTAAATGGCCTCCGCACTCACCAGGTCCCAATACAATGGAGAACCTTTGGGATGTGGTGGAACTGGGAGATTCTCATCATGGATGTACAACCAGAACATCTGCAGCCAATGTGTGATGCTACCATGTCAATATGGACCAAAATCTCTGAGGAATTTTTCCAGCACCTTGTTGAATATATGCCATGAGGAATTAAGGCAGTTCTGAAGTGCAAAGGGGGTCCAACATAGTACTAACAAGAAGTACTTAATGAAGTGGCCAGCAAGTGTAAATCATAAAGTACTTTTATTTATTTTTTAGCAAAAAGAAGACATGTGAAAATGTCACTTTAGCCTCTTTAATGAGTTTTTTTAAGAGAATCAATAAAAAGTTTAAGTGTAAGCCAAACTGCTTGCTAAACTGCCTCTGTGAGTCCAGTAAAATGATCCTGAAATAACATGCATTGTTTTGCAGGATGAGACAGATTATGTGTACTATTTAAGCCCCTGTGATACAATGAGAGAAATTGATGTTTATTTAGTGATTGCCGCAGGAGCTTTAGCCTTACCACATATAATATTAGAATGCTCTGTAGGCCACTTGCACACTGAAGGTCATGATGCATGCAAAGAAGACAACAAAGAAAAACACAGAGAGGAACAAAGAAAGACAGAGAGATAGACTCATAATCCAAATTCATTGTGTTTTAATCTGGATCAGAGTAATTAACCTCCAGCAGAATCCTCAGTCAGTGACAGTTAATATCTATTCAGTATAGAAGCACTTTCTTTGTGTAATTCCAGTTCACTTGCTGTATGAAATATTTTTCGAAAAAGACAATTTTTAGCACATGGTAGTACTTCATATAAGATTAGAAAAGTATCATAACATGAGGTATAAAATAATAAGGATGTAGCCATTGTCACATTCTGGGTGGATAACAATTTTACCAATGTGTAAAATAACAATTTGTCCAAAAGTTCATGTCAATATTTTTTACTCTTTTTTTATTTGCTTGTTAAGTATACAGAGTATTGTGCCAGCAAAGCAAAGGAGGTAATAATAATGTAAAAAAGCCAAAAGTCAATCCAGCCCTCTGATGGATCTGTCCAGAGTGCACCTTGACTCTCACCCTGAGACAGCTGAAATAGGCTGTGTGACAAAGCAGATAAATATTAGTCACTGACACTGGTAAATATCATCTTATTTTCTGGCTGATATCTGTCAACAAGGCCGATGTTGGTGCATCCCATGAAAACATATGAATGAATTTTCAATGTGTTATTTCATATTTTACTCTATATCATGGATAAAATGTAGTTATACTTACTGAGTATACCTGAACATATTATTTATTGTATTTTAGCAGTTTTCTTATCTTAAAATTCAAATCAACCATCTGCAGCAATGAACAGTGCAAAAAAGTGGTGAAGAAGAGAGTGCAGGCAGGGTGGAGTGGATGGAGATGAGAGTCAGGGGTGATTTGTTGCAGGATAGCTGTAAAAGTGAAAAGGTAAGGTCTACCTTTTTGTGTGTTTTTCTTTCCTGGGAGGACAGGATTAGAAATGAGTACATCCGAGGGACAGCTCAGGCTGAGAAATTTAGAGACAAAGTCAGAGAAGCAAGGTTGAGAGGGTTTGGACATGTGCAGACGAGGGATAGTGGATATATTAGTAAAAAGCTCTTGAAGGTGGAGCTGCCAGACAAGAGGAAAAGAGGAAGACCACAGAGAAGGTTCGTGGATTTATTGAAGGAGGACATGCAGGCAGTTGGTGTAACAGAAGAGGATCCAAGTGACAGAGAGAGATGGAGGCAGATGATCTGCTGTGGTGACCCCTAACGGGAGCAAACGAAAGAAGAAGACGACAACTTACCTCAAAATGAAATGGTTAAATATGTGTGCATTTAAGCTTATTACATACAAATATGTTAAGATCTTTAAGTATAAATGTGCTTGCGTGTTCATTTCTGTGTGCTTTGAACATTAAAATATGGTACTGTTTCACATATTACATTTGACACAAACTACTAACCACATCCAACTGATCTACTGTCATAAATAACTTTTAAAAGCGACTAAGACTGGCTTTCTAAACCCAAAGAAATCAGAGAGAAATTAAAGAAATCCATGCTAACAGCAAGTCTGAGTCACACTTTCAAATTCTTTCATTTGGCATCTGATGCATGGAAAATCCATGAATTCCTGCTCTCACACTCTCTTCAGCACACACCGCTGGCTTTCTGAGACTATCAGAGTTAATCTGCCTGGGACAGCTGTGACATCTGGCACAAACATGCACTTAATCAGTCACACACATTCTTCAGTTTATTCCCTGTGTGTCTGACCCTAACTCCTGTTATGAACTGTATGCCAGTAACCGCAAAGGTTAACGGCCGTCCTTCAAGTTCACTTTGTGTTTAACCTGTTCAGTGTCACACAGCAGTTGCGACTGTGTGCATGAGCTTTGAGACACCCTAATCCTGCCTCGTCTCATCTATAAACAGACAGAAAGGTTTTGTCTGTGCCAACTGAATTTCCTGCTCGGGTCATTTGGTGATATATAGCCAACTGCTCCACTGCCCCCTGGAAACAGTGACACCTGAGAGCCTGCCTTGTGTTATGTTCCCATAGTGACCAGTGTCACCCGACCAGGGCGTGCCCGAGGAGTGTGCGAGGCTGCGAGACGTATCATGCATAGCTGATTGGCATGTGTGAGTGTGCATACACTTTGCATACTTTAAAAACATGGTAAATAGACACTGAACAAGCTGCATGCAGTGTTTGGTGGCATGGTCCATCTGAATCATCCCCACCTGTTAAGAGTGTATAAATACTCCACCAGGAATAGGTTAAGCCTGGCCAGCCTGAAAATAACTGGAGCTTTTGGTGGCAGGAAGACAACAAAGTGAGAGGAACATGAAGCAAAGACGCAGGAGAGATTAGGAATTAGAGGCCAGCATTAACCTAGACTAGACTGTGCTCACTGTTGAGGGAACAGCTAACACCATCTGTAGCACTGGGTCAAAAACTGTCAGGTACTGAAGGTCATGAAGTTTGAAGAGTTATGTGAAATCTAGATGTTTATGTTAAAAAAGCAACATATTTGAGCCTTTAGCAGCTCCCTTCTATTTTACCAAGAGATCATCAGAGCAGATGATTCCACATCAGTAATTTAGCACATTTTTTACAACATATGCATCCCTCCCATGGTGGGAGAGGCTTATCTCAGCACCTGGATCATTTGCTTGCAAAGCATGTACGTAAACCATTACGCTACAGAGGGACTCTGAAACATGCTGTCAGAGGGGGGATATGAACCCATGCCTCCAAGGGAAGGTTGCAACCTGAACTAAGGACCCTTGGGCCACTCATCCATCCCGACACTACAACTTTGAGGATAAGATGAAATGTTTTCTTAAGAGGACTTGTCTAGACCAGCTGTAGAATGTTATGCAAAGGTTTTCAAAAGTAAAGATGATACTGAAAGAATACAAATTGCAATTTTTTTACTCAAAGATCGAGACCTACTTTCCCCTCAATGAATACTGAATATTGTGTTTTAAAATCTTGAATGTACTACTATCTTTACAAGTTTGGAGGAAATACTGCAATGTGGATGTGATTTTATTTAACTAATGTTTGTAATGATACTGAAAGTCGTGACAAATTAAATGCATGTAAATAAAGAACACACAACCTAACCTTAAAAAATCTAATATTCTCATGTTGACACGAAACAGAAGTATCCTAAAGCTAACTAACAGACAGACAGACAGACAGACAGACCCGCTGCTTTTCTATCCTGTTAATCATTATGCAACCTCTCTGACTTGTCCTGTGATCTCTGCAGGGGTCCTGACCTCCAGATTAGGAATCACTCTTAAACAGAGTACACTGGCTGGATGTTTAATCTCCAATTGGATTTCAGTCTTATCTGTACGAACTCATTAAAAGACTATTCACTTAAGTGAACTGTTGGCTATTAAACTTTAGTGAAATCCAAATTCTCCTTGTCAAATTCAAGGGATAATTTAATATGAGCTCAGTTTGTACATTTATTCTTCTATTCTTAACCTTCTCTACACTGGATTTTAAAACAGAATTTCTTCTTTCGGCTTTCCCTGTTTAGGGCTCACCAAAGAGGATCATCCGCCTCCATCTCACCCTTCCCTTGCATCCTCCGTCTGTCACTCCAAAACTTTGCATCTCTTCCTTCATGACATCCGTGAACCTTTTCTATGGTCTTCCTCTTCTCCTCCTGCCTGGCAGCTCCATCTTCAACATCCTTTGTCCAATATATCCACTATCCCTCCACTGCACATGTCCAAACAATCTCAACCTTGCCTCTCTGACTTTACATCTAAACCACCCAACCTGAGCTGTCCCTCTGATATGCACATTCTAATCTGTCCATCCTGGTCACACTCAGTAAAAATCTCAGTACATTCAATTCTGCCACCTCCTGTTATGCATCCTGTCTTTTTGTCAATGCCACTGTCTCCAAACCATACATTATAGCACGCCGCAATATCTTCTTGTGTTCACACTTGTTGCTATCCTTCTGTCACAAAGCACCCCTGACACTCATCTTCACCCACTCCACCCTGCCTGCATGCTCTTCTTCACTTTTCTTGTGCACTATCCGTTGCTTTAGTTTGCTGAGCCCAGGTATTATACCTCATCCACTTTCACTATCGCTACCTTTGCATCTTCACCATTCCATCTGACTTACTCTCATTTACACAAATATATTCAGTCTTGCTTCTGCTGACGTTAATTCCTCTTCTCTCCAGTGCATACCTCCACCTCTCCAGACTCTCTTCCATCTGCTCCCTACTCTCATTGCAGATCACATGTTTATCTACGAACATCAGAGTCTACAGAGACTTCTGCCTGACCTCATCTGTCAACCTGTCCAACCCATTTTCAAATGAGAAGGGGCTCAGATCCCTAATGGAATTGCAGCCCCACCTAAAATCCATTTGTAATGACTACTAGGGATAATCAGAATACTTTATTAATCCCAAGGGGGAAACTGTGGAAGCATTTGTTTTTCTGCATCAAATTTGTTTGCATTTTGGTTAAGGACTTTTAAAACAGGTTTAGTAAAAACCAGCCACAGGGGTCCACAAGCCAGTGTAGTCCTAGTGCCAGTCCCAAGCCCGGGTAAATGGGGAGGGTTGCATCAGGAAGGGCATCCGGCGTAAAAACTTTGCCAAATCAAATATGCAGATTCATAACACGACTTCCATACCGGATCGGTCACGGCCCGGGTTAACAACGACCGCCTCCGGTGCCGTTAGCCAACAGGGTGCCGGTGGAAACTATGCTACTATTGGCCGAAGACCAAGGAGGGGGAGAGGGGGAAAGCGTGTTAGGAGGCAGAGAGAGAGAAGGAA
>VUQH01074183.1:0-13287 GCA_015106775.1 Etroplus canarensis
TGGGCCACCAAAATAAGCGCTGGAGAAAGGATATTGTTCAGCTGCTGCCGGGATGGCAACTGAACTTAGCAGTGTGCCCCCAGTGGATCACCTGTGACCTGACGGCTGACGGGACATAAAGCCATTTAGGAGGTCCCCCACCGGGGTCAGGTTCCGTTCGCTGGGCCTCCTGGATAAGAGATTCGATCTCCCAGGTGAGGGCTCCGATGATGCACAAAGGAGGGAGGATGTTCTCACAGTCCTGGGTCTCGGAGGGAGAGAACTGGCGGGACAAGGCGTCCGGCTTGATGTTCCGAGAACCGGGTCTGTAGGAGATAGTGAAGTTAAACAGAATGAAAAAGAGGGCCCACCTGGCTTGACGTGAGTTTAGACCCTTGGCAGTCTGGAGATAGGCCAGGTTCTTATGATCAGTCAGAATGAGGAATGGATGTTCAGCTCCCTCCAACCAGTGTCTCCACTCCTCCAAAGCCATCTTGATGGCAAGCAGCTCTCGGTCCCAGATCAAATAGTTGTGCTCTGCGGGCAATAAGTGACGTGAGAAGAAAACGCAGGTGTGCAATTTTTCTTTTACCTTTTGGGAAAGGACAGCTCCAACCCCTGAATCAGATGTGTCGACCTCCACAATAAACTGCTTGGTGAGATCTGGCTGGGCAAGGATGGGAGCTGAGGTGAAGAGAGTCTTGAGGGTATCGAACGCTTGTTGGGCTGCTTTGTCCCACAGGAATGCCCTTTTGGGAGAGGTTAAACGGGTTAGTGATGAGACTACCTTGCTGCAGTCGTGGATGAACTCTCGGAGGCGCTGCATCTGCTTCCGGGAGTCAGGAACTGGCCAATCCACCATAGCCTTGACCTTGGCAGGATCTGCTTTGATTTGCCCTTTGTAGATAATTAGGCGTAGGAAGGACACAAGGTCAGTGTGAAATTCACATTTCTCACCTTTCACAAATAATTTGTTCTCCAGGAGGCGTTGGAGGACCCAGCAAACATGACATTGGTGCTCAGCTAGATTTTTGGAGAAAATAAGAATATCATCTAGGTAAACGAATACAAAATTATTGAGAAAATCCCTGAGCACGTTGTTTACCATCGCCGGGAAGACGGCGGGGGCGTTGGTGAGGCCAAAGGGCATGACGAGGTACTCAAAGTGGCCTAGAGGTGTATTAAAGGCCGTTTTCCACTCGTCACCCTCCCGTATGCGAACCAGGTGATAGGCGTTACGCAGATCCAATTTAGAAAAGATGGTGGCCCCCTGCAAGAGTTCGAAGGCGGAGGAAAGCAAAGGCAGAGGATATTTGTTTTTGATTGGGATTTGATTCAAACCTCGAAAGTCTACGCAGGGTTGGAGGGAGCCATCCTTCTTTCCCACGAAGAAAAACCCCGTTCCAACAGGGGAGGATGAAGGGCGGATGATTCCTGCTTCCGGTGAGTCGTGTATATACTTCTCCATGGCCTCCCTCTTAGGCTTGGAGAGGCTATACAAGCGGCTGGTGGGTAAAGGTGAGCCAGGCAGAAGATCAATGGCGCAGTCGTACGGCCGGTGAGGTGGGAGTGAAAACGCCAGGTCCTTGCAAAAGACCGTTGCCAGATCATGATAAGCCGCAGGAACGGAGGAGAGGTCCAGAGGCTCAGATGGAGGAGAGGCCTGAGAGGAAGAGGGGGGAGAAGCAGAGCGCAGGCAATCACGATGGCAGTTAGTGCTCCAACCAGTTACCTTGTTACTGGTCCAGTTGATGGATGGACTGTGGAGCTGAAGCCAGGGGTGCCCCAAACCCAGAGGTGTATGAGGTGAATCAAACATATACAGTTGGATGTGTTCGCTATGGTTTCCAGAGAGTAGCAGGTGAACAGGTGTGGTTTGGTGAGTGATACAGGCGAGCAGATCGCCGTTGAGAGCATATACGGTGAGAGGCTCATGAAGGGGGAGTAGAGGTAAGGCGAGACTCTCCACAAACTTGGCATCTATAAAATTCTGCTTAGCCCCAGAGTCAATCAGAGCCTGGAGAGAAATCTAATTATCACCACCACCCACTTTTGCATCAATCATAAGACAAGGTAGGGCAGAGTTAGCAGTTTTCTGGCCCACCAGTGTCCCTGTTTCCACTGACGGACCTTCTCTTTTGGCCGTCGCCGGCACAACTCAATTCAGTGACCCCTCACCCCACAGTAGAGGCACTCACCGGTGGAGAGTCTCCGGCTGCACTCCTCGGAGGAGAGGCGGGCTCACCCGACCTGCATGGGCTCCACCCCTGAAGCTACGGCGGGCTAGTCTTCAGATAACTCATCCGTCACCCCCCGGTCAGGCGAGTTGTAGTTCCAGGAAGAAAATACTTTTGCTTTGACTCTCCCCTTATGATTATGCTCCCGCAGGTAATCATCCATCTTAATAGACAAAGCAATCAGGTCATTAAGCGAGCCAGGTAACTCTTTCATTGCCAACTCAAGTTTCATGTGATCTCCGAGTCCGTGCAGGAAGGCTCCGCGGAGCGCCTCCACATCCCAGCTGGTCTCCTCAGCTAGAATCCAAAAGTCAATAGAATAATCTGCCACGCTCCATCTCCCCTGGCGGAGAGTGAGCAGGCAGTGAGCGGAGGCATCCGCGCTGGAGCCCTTATCAAATACACTTTTAAACTTGTTAACAAACTCTGCATAGGTAATGTCTTCATTAGCGTTAAACACTGCCTGCCCCCACTGCAGCATCCGTCCTCTCATTAAGTTCATCATATAGGTGATTTTAGCACCATCTGACACGTAAGTCTTGCAGAGCTGGCGAAACACCAGTTTACATTGAGTGAGGAAAGCAGATGCCATAGCAAACTCACTGGAGAAGGTTTCAGGTGGAGGCAGAGCCCTCTCCGGCAGTTCCGGCGGTCCAAATGATGGAGGAGACTGAGCTGTGTGAGGCAGTGGGCTCAGCTGGGAAGATGGAGACACACTGGCTTTCATCTGCGTGCAGCATGTTTGCGGCATTCCTCCCAGGTTGGTAAACTGCTGAAGCAGAAAGTTCTGTTTAGCGGTTAGGCGCTGTGGTACCTGCGCGTGATCCTCCAGCTGGGTCCCAAAGGTGGCGATGGTTCACTAAATCGAGTCAGCGTCCGCTGAATCCATTTTTTGGCCAGACAGTTCTGTCATAATGCGGAGTGCGGGTGCTGGACTCAAGCGCAGGACGCAGAGGATAAAAGTTAACAGTCTTTATTTTGACACAAGGTTGAATGTGCAAAATAGGTGGGTAGTCTGTAGTAGCTCATCCAGAGCTCTAGGAAGGTAGGGTCTCTCACTGAAGAGTAGACGACAGTCTGGCAAAGAGGAGCTGCCTGGATCCGGCTTAAATCCAGCAGCCAGGTGAGAGCAGGATGCAGACCAGGTGTGCCAGCTGATGGCCAACAGCTGAGGCACACAGAACTAGGTCAGCTCTGCCACACCCTCGGCTGAGGGAGAGAGAGCTGACATACACACACACACACACACACCTGGCAGATCTGACCAGGAGGCGAGGGCCATGACACACTAAGCTGCTGAAACCTGCTTGGTGAAAATCAAACCTCATGGAAACTCTATTAAAAAAACAGATGAACTTATAATTAAAAGAAAACATATAATTGAACACACACATCACATTTACATCATCTGGCTTTTGGTGCATCTACTACTAATTAGAATGAATGACAGAGTAGAGGAGGGCACCTACTAAACAGATATATTGAACTGATTACAACCAGATGCTGATATTTGTATTGTATGTTTCTCACCCACTGTTGTATCATGCCATGTACTATATACAAAAGATGGCCTGTACACCACCTATTGGTTTCTGGACTGCATTTGAGGCCTCAATTTCACCATTTTGGCCAATATTATGTTGGTAGCCAGAAATTACCTTATTTGTGCGAGAGAGAGGAGTTCTAAGTTATCAACTAAGGCAAGTTAATAAGATGCATCTATAAACTGGATGGGTGCAACACACACACACAAATCTGATCGTTAGGGATAAATAAGTAAGGACCCTTGGGTACTTGTATTTGGCACATATTTCCTGGGTTCCTGATGCAACCCTCCCATGTTAAGTGACAGACTAATAAAGTACTAGATTTTCATCAAAACTGAAGCACAAACTCTTTGAGTGGGCTGCCCATGTAATCCCATATAATTATTAGTCAGATAATTTGATTATAAAGGTTTAAAAAGGCACCAACACCACAAACAAGATTGATCAGTATGATAATGTGTGTAATGCAGTCATGAAAACATAAGATTATTTATTTGTTAAGAATATATTTTGAACTCTACAGCAGGTCTGTTATACTGTAATTAAGGTTAGTGGTTTGTATTTAACTTTATGCTGGGTCCGCTTTCAAGCTGGAAAAAAAAAAAAAAAACACTTAAACTAATCTGGCTGACAAGCTGGTCACCTGTGTGTGTTCCAGTAGACCTGATATTCCATTTGTACTGACAGCTTCCTTCTAACTTTGCTGCTGATCTTTCTCTGTATGTATTTTATTACCACTCTATTATTAGCACACCATTTAAGGTTAAGCTACTAACAGTCTGAATCATAATTAATGTTGACATTCAATTACAAAAGTACAAAGGAAAGAAGAAATTCATTAGGCCACCTGCATCAGTTTGGCCTTTAATGTTTTGCATCAATCATTTGTGCTTAGTTTCGGTTCACTTTTTTCCCTCTCCTTACCAATGAGTTTGCTCTGTAGCTCTGCAGTAAGTTCCATATGTTTTAGAACAGTTCATTTTATTACTAATGGTGCACATTACATATTACTGCTTCTAAGAAGCAGAGTTCTGTAAAACCAAAAATACATTAAAAAAAAAACAGTAGCAAAGCAGAGGGTAGGAGGATAACCCAGTCTAAACTTGGAAACTTGGAAATATTTTGTCAAGTGCTGCTAAGTTTAGGAACCTATTACTGTAAAACGGGTACTGATTCAATTTTATGTTGTTTATTTGTTGGTTCTAAAATGTATTGGTGACCTGTCCAGGGTGTACCCAGCCTTTCACACTATGACGGCTGGGATAGGCTCCAGTACACAGTATACACACAGTATGTTTGTTTTCTTGACACTAAAGACAATAAGCGTCTTTCAACCCCCAACATACACAGGAGCACATATTTTACAGTTTGCAGACAAAGGGGCATATGTAAATAGTGTTTTCTTTATGTCATGCAGTTAAGGGTCTTATGCAAAGAACTATATGATTGTAATCACAGTTCTTCACTTAAGTTCTATTTAATAATGATTTATAATTTTGTTTAAGGGAGGTGTACACGACACCATTTTCAGTCGACCAACTCTAATCTAATGGATGTTCACTGGTTTGAATCCACACATGTAGTTGCTGCCATATGTCATGCAAATAAATCAATGACCTGCACTGTCAAGACAAGTGCATAATCTATTCATGTTAGCCCCTAAGGCATTGCATGGTAATGCAGCTCCTTTCTGCCAAATGTCAAATAATTAATTGATGCGGATGAAGGATATTACTGGCCATAAGTTCTAATTCACAGTGAGGCATATCTTTAATGTGAACTTGAGCCTCTAAAATAGAGGATTTTCATCTCAAATCAAAGAGGGGACATCATTTGGTTAATGCCAGCTCATGCTCCCAGAGGATAGTCGGTACTTCAAGCTGTTTTATCAATATTAAAAACTCATGAAAGGTCAGCATTTAAATTTCACGCACACTAGACATACATTCCTCCCCTCCATGTAGAAATACTTCTCATTACTTACCAATCTATACATCCTCCAGTGCTATCCAAATAACCTGGAAGACTATTTTATAATGTCTGTAGATGCTGTTTCAAAGTATTTGTATGTGACATCATCAGACGAATTATGCATCAGTGTAAGTGGCTGGCAGACCTAATAATTTATAGCTGCAGTCCAAGCAGAGACCTGTAGACCTCCCTCACCCCAACCAGGGGACAGGAGACATTCCCCAGCTGAGAGACATAATTGGTACAGTAGTTCCATGCTCCCTCCTGAGTAACCTGACAACCAGTATTGACACAAGGTCATCCAAAAGTCTTGCTCCATGGATTCACTGAACTACTCCCACACTCAATTTTTGTGTTCTTGATTATTAACTGCACTGGACTGAATTGAGAAAATGTGCCACAGGCTGTGAATTCACATTCACAAATTACTCAATCATACTGTAATGTAAGAACTATAGTTATAAATGTAAATGTTGCAATAAACATATCTTCATGGTCAGGATCCCCCCCCCCCTTCTGATGTAAAGTGAAACATAAAGTCTTATGTCTTATAGATACAACAGAATTGAAACCACTGCCACCCATCATCCCTTAAATGCATTATATCCAAGTTTAAAGTCAATTAACTAGTTGAAAAAACACACAACAATTAAAATAAACCAAGTAATTTCCAGTTTTCCTAATTGCATGGACGTGGTTTTAAAATAACCTGGGATTACAAGAACTTTTTCAGCATTGGACTTGAGACATATCAGTCAAAATCTGAGCTGCTATTGCATCTACCACTGAAGCATTAGTGGTGTATAAGAACAAATTCCCCTAAGCCAAAAAGCTAATTTGCAAGAAAAGAGTCAGAACGCACTCGGATGAGCAACATTTTAAGCTTGTTGGTTAAATGACCGATTTTAGATTGATTACTATCGATGTTCTGGTTTCATCAGAAATTATGAATAATGTGCAGTGAAATAACTGAAGGTGTGAGTATGTGGGTGGAGATATATTTCTACCTTTAAGTGGGCATTTTTGTCAAAAACTGTGCTTTTTAAGGATTAACGAAGTCAGAATTGGAGTAAAGTTAACACTAATCCATCTGCTACACTGTAATTGGCACTTCTAAGGAAACTGAATTAAAGAATGGACGTATGGCCAGTAGGAAAGATAACTGATGAATTGTAATAATTCAAAGTGCAGGTGAAGACAAAAGTGCCACTCACATACAAGCTACTTACTATGCCAGAAACAAAGGTGTTCCATTTCAGTCCGACACAACAGTCAACACATCCCATTAGTACTTTAGGATTACATGCTTCATTAAATAAGATGTGACGAGATGTGAGATTGCTTTCTCCCTGCCTTCTCACTGTGAACTCAGAGGCAAACAAATCACTCATTAAAATTACAAAGTTTAAAGTGTCCTAATTAATTGGACAAGTCCTTTAGAAAAGGGCATCCATGTTACCCTGATGAACAGCCTGCCTAGGGAGAAGCAGTGCAGCATAAAGGAGCTGCAAATTGGTATCAACTGTTTGCTATAAATTCATATACTTTTTGTAAATACATCTTCTCTACACTAATTAGCCACAACATTAAAACCACTGACAGATGGTAGCATATAACATTCTCTCTTTACAATCTCTTTGCAATATTTTGCTGGGAAACCTAAGCTCCTGGCATTCACGTACTTTGACTTATACAAACTACCTAATCACTGTTACAGAAAAAGCGCCTCAGTTGTTCAGAAGGTGTTCAGAAACAGTTTAAGGAACTCAAAAAAGAAACAGAGACATAGATGCAGACTTCAAACGATGTATCTATTAAATAAAATCCTTGTGTGAATGTGTGACTTGTAGTGTAAAGTGCTTTGAGTGATCAATAACATTGCATTTTATGCTGTGCTTTTCATTTACAGGTGCAGTAGGTTGTGTAGGTGTAGTTCATGGTAAAAGCTGTACAATGGAGACAGTGTGTTTTCGCTTGCCACAAAATTACTACTGTATATAACAACTCATGTCAGCTCATTTACAGTATAAATATCCACAACAACTGGTGAGTTTCCACATAAAAAATTACAAGAACAACAACAACAATAATAATAATGATAGATAGATAGATTTTTTTTTATTTGTATAATTTTGTTGTTGTTGTCATTGTATAATTATATGTGCAGAAGCCAAATGGCTCAAGTGCTGAAAATTTCCACATTGTGTCATTTCAGCCAGTAGCTTGCAGACATGCCTCTGCCACTCTAAAATACTGAAGAATTCTACAGTGACTAGCGTTATTCACCTGCAAACAAATATTTAAATACTGTGGAGCTAAAAACAGAAACATACATGCAGTACACACACAAACACATGCTCAGTTACAAAACATTTAAGATCAGCAGAAGCATGAAATCCAATTGCATTCATCTGGTATCTCAAGAGCAACAAATTTTATCTGTGTATGAAGCTGTTGTTGGTGCACTTGCAGATGTCAACGCAGCAGATATAAATTGGATTTGTGATTATATTTTGTTTTGCACAGAAAGGGTGAAAGAACATTTTTGTAAACCATACAACATAAAAACAATAGAGAGGATATATATATACAGAGAGAGAGAGAGAGAGAGAGAGAGAGAGATGAATAGCTCCTAGGACCTAACAAACAGCCCACAGACTTCATTCACTCTGAAGTATGATTGACACCAAGGCAACATACTAACACAGTAGCTACTTGAGAATTCTGATGCACATACAGTATGAGAAAATGTCTCCACTCTATCACATTCAGAAACTTGAAGTTGCTGGTGGAGGACTTACGTATCAAAAAAAAAAAAAAAAAAAATTAAAAAGAAATGGAAGCAGAAGCTGTCTGGATCAGTGTTGTATGTTCAAGGTTAAAGATTAAAAAGTACAAGTCAAGTTTTCTTGTTTTATGGACTTTCTACCTACTGTAAAATAAACTTGAATCAGAAAGTCCGTTAACATTTATTTTATCTATCCTCTGTTTAAGTATGCCTAGTTTAGAATTCTTGAATCATCTCTCTGAAATAATATGGAATATGAGGAAACCTCAAAGTGCTTTCTTTCTGTGCACAGAAACTGAAGACAGATTTGACTTAATTGATATAATCTTTTCATTATATAATATGGCCCAAAATAAAATAAAATAAAATACTCAATTGTTCTATTTAAACATAATAAAATAATATTAAATTAAACTTTCAATGCCGAAAATGATTTTCAATATCAGTAATCCACTCAGAAAATTCTTAGTGCTTTTTATTAATGAAAAAAATTTTACTTGTGTAGCTCCTTTCCAAAATGTTGTGAACCGACAAACCACAATTGTGCCAAATACCAAATACTGGCATCGTCCTGCATTTATGATGTGATGTATCACAAATGATTATCATTGTCAGAAACATACGGTCTGGCCCTCTCCTTCATACTCCCCAGTTGAAAATGTGTTGATGAGACAGCATTGATTAAATATTGATCAGAATTTGACTTGAGACTTAAATTAGCCTATAACTTTTACAACTCGTAAGTGTTCATGCAATTTGAATGAGTCACTGGCACAAACACAAACAACACTGCTGGTTTGAATGGTTTGATAAAGTGAATCTACAAGTAATGTGTGAACTGTGGTAAAACAACATTTCTACAAGTTTGCCGCAATTCACCACCTCACACCTTGTGCTGACAATAATGATCAGTCTCCAAAATGTTGGGATAGTTTCTATACAGGCATGCACATTCTTCAATATTTGCATAGGAAGTGGTTTTTGCATCTTTCTCACTAAAAAATAAAATTGAATGACACTGATTAATTTACAGTCTTTCATTAGGGGGAAAATATTTATTTATAAAAATTAAATGTATTTAGATTTTCAGCAAAAGGCAAACCAGCACTGTGGCTCAACACAAGACAAAACAATCAAAGGAATTAACAAGCACTATGGAATAGCAAAACAGATGTATTCAAAAATAAGTACTGCCTGAAATTAGAGGGTGGACAATTTAATTTGTTTTAATTTAATATTTTAGTATTTAGTATTTTTTAGTAATTTTAATTTAGTTTAGTATTTTTTAAAAAAAGTATGAATAACAAAGAAATATTTCATTTTTAATGGCCTATATTATTTTCATGGGTCAGTCAGCTCTTCTAAACTTTTAAGAAAGAGCGAGAGAGAGAGACTGAGAGAGAGAGAGAGAGACGTTCATGATGTTAGATAGCGTTTGGTTTTTTCTCGATTGTTTTTAATTTGTACATAGTAACCACATTTATGTTAACTCAAGCACAATTGTACAATTCAGCACACTGATCGTGACAGCATCAGTCCAGCAGTATCTTTTTCAAATAAAAGCTTATTTTAATTTTGCTAATGTTCCAATTATCTGTAGCTGTTGAAAAAAATAAATAAATGTAGCTAATAGTAGTTCTAGTGTAACTAGAAGCTTTTAGTTACAAGGCTTACTATAGTAAATGAAAATGTGAAATATAACACAGCAGGACAATATATCTCAAATCCACCCAACTCTCCATGTGTTTGAATAGCCTGAACAGAAAGAGAAAATGAAACAGAACATAATTCAAATTAATATTCAAATACTTTGACATTTGCTGAGATTACTGTCTGTGTGCAGTAAAGTTGGTGACTCCTGGAGGTGGGGCTTCTTCTAATCTCTTTGTCACACTTCATTTCAAGTCTAATTAACACCTAATTCCAAGGCTAAAAGAACCCCAGAACCAAATGAAGTATTTAATGTAGCTCATTTAAAGTCCTCTCTTGAAGGCAAAAGTTCAATGTCCTCAGAAGTGAACTAGTAAAAAATAGTGAAAATAAAACGTAATTTTAATATAACTGTTATTTGCATATCATATTATTATTAGAAAAAATAAAGTAAATTTAATTAGGACTATAAGAGACTTACTATATGTACAGTACATATAAACAGGGTGTGATGTCAAGGCCCCCTCCCCTGCACTCTCTTTCTCTCCATCTCTCTTTTTGGGGGTTTTTGGGGCGGGATAATCTGTGCGCTTGGTTCCAGGTGCGGGATGATCAGGGTGGAGTCAACACACCTGTGGCTGGTTGGTAGCTGCGGTATTTAAGCCCTGCTAATGGCAGAAGACTCTGCCAGAGTATAGCTACAGTTTCTATAACAAGCCAGGCCTGAAATCTGTGATCAGTTGTTGTCCCTCAGTTTCATCTGCCAGTACTCACATCTTAGTTTTGCCTTACAGGACCTCTGCTCCCGCTCTGGACCTGTAACCCACTATCCCTCTGACCCACTATCTGCCTCACTAGGATTGCCTTCTGGAAAGGACCAATTCATGCCAGCCTGCCAGTTTCTGAACCTTGCTTCCAGATATGTGATTTGCCTGGGGGGATTGTGGGGGGGAACCAACACAAAAAGTTACAAGAGACAAAAAGGCACAAGACGCAAAAATATTCCACAGTTTATTGCATTTAATATTTTAAAATCCCAATTTATTTGGTCATCAGTTCGTTTTCCAAATCAGTTGTTCCAAATGATTTGTTCTATTTCTACTATCACGACTAAGACTCTAAATACTGGGGGACACAGGAAACCAGAGAGGCAAGTAGACTACTCAATACAACACAACAAGGAACAAGTCTATTCATACATATGGGACTGATTGCTGATGACAAACAAAAGGAAAAGGAACACAGATGACAATTAATCAGAGAATCGGGGAACACAGAGACAAGAAGTAAAACTGAACCATACGCAAGAGACACACTGACAAAGTAAAACAGGAAATACTCAAGAACAAACTATATACAGGCAAGATGCAGGGAGAAAGTGGAGAAACAGTAAAACCAAACCTAAGCAAGTAGATTCAAATTATTAATACAACAATAGCAATAGAAATTAGGAATAATAATTAAACTCAATTTGATGCTAAAAAGTAAACAAGGATACTAAACTCAACCCCCAGGTACCATGACAAAGCACTTACACAGTGTATCGAAGTAAAATTGCACTTGGGCATGTATACTGTTCATGTTTTGTGTGTACACCTGATTTATTTAAGAGTATTATACGGGCTTTAAAAAAATAATATAACAACTGTTCCTTAGTCTGCTTGTGTGTGACTGGTTGATCCTATATCTTCTGCTAGAGAACAGGCTGTTCTGTGAAAGTGTGGGTCACTTACTACTTTTAGGGAAAAAAACCCTTTAATGTGTTGAGCCATGTGCTCTCTACAGGGCCTTGTAATACTTTCTGGTGCAGTTGGTGGTGAATCAGCCTGTCACATGGCTCCCTATGGTGCTCTGGTAAAGGCCCCTAAGGATTTCATGTCTCAGTCTCAAGGTCTTCTAACACCCAAAGCTTAGCAGGCACTGTTGGGCCTTTTTAACGGCAGTTTTGTGAGTAGCTCTTGTCAGGTCTTTGTGTAGGCATCAAGCACTGAATTTTTTAACTTAGGGATGTTTTGCTGAAGGCTGCAATCCGCTACATAAATGTCAATGTGAATCCATATCTTTTGTTTCGATATTCTTTTAATAATTCTTTTAATAAAAGAATGTATCTATACCAGACATATGTGTCGTGGTCCTCCCTGTCCTCCAGGTTCAGACCTGCTTTTTCTCTCTGTTTCTCTCTTCTTGTTTTCTCTCTCTCTAGCTGGGTTGGGTTGGGTTGGGTTGTTAACACTGATATATTTAGTCCTCAGGTGCATGGGCTTGTCTGGAGTGGAGTGTGACTGCACACCTCTTTCTGATCTCTTATCAGTGGATATTTAAGCCAAGCTGTTCCCTCCACACTCTGCTGGAACGTTTAGATACACTCAGTGTGGTAAACCTGGCCACGTCTTGTTCTTGTTGTGCTTTTGCTGCTACTCACCAAGCTCTCTCCAGTGCTTCTCTGAGTGAACCTGCCATGGCACCAACCTGGAGCACCCTGAGGAAAAACTACCTGACCAATTCTCACTCTCTCACTGGATTAAGGACATTCTGGGCCCCTTATTGAACTTACCCCTTGCCTATCCATGTCTCACACATTCTGAATCATTGCTGTGTCTGTGTTCAGTTAAAACCTGACAACTGACCAATAAACCATCTTGACCTTTTTACATCTGTGTCTGTTCACTTTTGAGTCCACACCACAGCAAACCATGACAGTATGTAAATTCAGGTACCTTTTTTTATAAAATTTACAATGTAATGTTACTGAAGCACATTTTTGTCTATTTCTAAACACCATAATGGAAGCATCGATACCTTAATCTACCGGAAAGCTATGGAATGCAATATTCGCCTTCACTTCAGTAGCAACCACCCATGACATTTGAAACAAAACATACCCTAATGCTCAGACTTGGAGGAATTCAAAAGCAAGGCAAAGGAGATTGAATCAAGATTCTATGAAAGAAACTACCATTCTTTAATAATCAACTGCTTAAGCCTAAAACCCTATCTGGAGAGAGGAAAAAAAACCCAAAAACTTTTACTGTCATCACAAACCTCAGGATGTAATTAATAGATGCTGCACATCTTAGATACAGTGCTGCTACCCCCCCCCCCCCCCCCCCACCAC
>VUQH01074191.1:0-14830 GCA_015106775.1 Etroplus canarensis
CATGGGGATCTTCTGTCTTCGTTTTTTGAGGCCAGCTGTCTAAGGAACTTGGCTTTGTCTGCAGAAAAACCTTTTCAGACTTAATATTTCCGTGCACAAATAATTTTGATGCTTCTTCATCACCAATGTACTGAATTACAAATGGACCATTGGGATTTTCAGGTTCATGGTAGACAAACGTCACAAAGTCTTTAGATGCTCCTCCAGCTTCGGTGGCGACATAGAAATATTTTTTCTTTATTCTTGGAAGCCCAACTGTGCCTTGATTTATCCACCTATGACCATCGGAACGCCAGTCCTGACTTTTTGCACCTTCAGCTTTGAAACAAAAAACGTCTCCTCCTTTTGGCCTGAAAGGTATTTCAGAAATTTGCTTCTCAGTCCGTAAAATTTCTAAAACTCTATTCACTGACAAAGACATGTTACACATACATAGACATACAAAGACATATGTAACATCGCTATAATACATAGTGCTTTGACACGACCACATTAACTGCCCGTGATGACCAGTGACTGCATCCTATTTTACCCATGACATACAGTCACGGTCGTCACTTGTGTCACGGGTTTTAGTAAGTTCCGGTTGAATGAGACCAGGATGGGTACATGACTGAATCAGTTGCCTTTACAAAGTGTTGTTTGCATTGTAATATCTATTCTAATCTACTTGTATTTTGCCCTGATGATTTCCAGTGTCTGCTCATGCTGATGGACAGTCCGCTGAACAGGGCAGGCCTGTTGCAGGTTTACATCCACACAGAGAAAAACGCTTTAATTGAGATCAACCCACAGACCCGCATCCCAAGAACATTCACTCGCTTTTGTGGCCTCATGGGTAAACTAACATTTCTGTTTTTCTGCATAGATAATACGCATATTGATCCTTCTGCAGGCAAAGTACTAAACAGTTTAGTCTTTTCAACCTATGTTATGATTTTACATGAGCTTTCCCCTTTCTATTGTTCTCCTGGTTCTTCTTTCTTTTATTCTACTATCTTAGTTCAGCTGCTGCACAAGCTGAGTGTCAGGGCTGCTGATGGTCCTCAAAAGCTCCTGAGGATGATTAAAAATCCAGTGTCTGATCACCTACCACCCGGCTGCCCTCGTATTGCCACCTCCTTCTCTGCAGGAGAAGCTGTGTGCCCCCGGACTTTAGTACCAGAGGGACCAGCTGCAGTGGTGATTGGAGCATTTGCGCACGGAGCGGTAAGAATTATTTTCAGATGGTCATGCTTTCACAGTTGTGCCTAATAGCATATGTGTGTTACTGATATCTCTTGTCTTTATTAGGTGAATGTGGACTACACAGAGAAGACTGTGTCCATCAGTAATTACCCCCTGTCTGCAGCACTGACCTGTGCCAAAATATGCTCTGCCTTTGAGGAGGTGTGGGGTGTCCTGTGATGGATAATAAAGTGCCAGTGCCAGCTGGGAAGAGACAGTTGACTACATGGCCCTTATTTCAGTGGATGTGAAACACTGGACTTAATGTCCAGTAATGCCTAATGGACTAAAGACGTGTATCCTGTTATACACTGTGCTTTATGTGTACACGATGGAATGTGGGCACCATGTCGCATATACATTGGTTCCCTTTCTACAAAGAAGCAAGGCTGTTATTTTTATACCAGTGTCAGTTGCACAGTTTTGATTGTGGGTTTTTGCAGTTACATTAAAATTTATCACTAAATAATGAGTGATTTTGATTTATACAAACTGGGAAGAGTTCAAACACTGTATGAAACACCTGAATTTAACAATTAAGAGGTGTGTTGCTTACTATTTTTATTAGGGCCCTTTGCCAAGTTTCAGGTAGAGATGCCCTGATGTATCAGCTGATATTTCCATTTTGACACCTATTAACTTATCTGTAATGATAGGCAATAACAGATGTTTACCAATAATAGTTGATATATGTATGCCTTTGGTACTAAAAGGCAATTCAATAACTAATTGGGCATGGTGGTCCCTCACAGTATGAAGGTTCAGGGTTCAGAAATCATTGTTAGCTGGGATCTATATCTGTGCAGTTTTCTTGTTTTCCCTGTGCCTGCGGGGGTTTCCTCCAGCTTGTCCAGTTTCCTCCAAGTCCAAAGACAAACACATCAGGTTAATTGATCATTCTGAATTGACTATAGGTGTGGATGTGAGAATGTTGGTTTTTGGTTTTCTGTGTTAGCCCTGTGCTTGACTAGAAACCTGTCCACAGTGTGCTCTGCCACTCACCCTATGATAAGTCACTATCCTAGACTGAATAAGCAATGGGAGGGAAACAGAAACTAAACACAGACATTGAATCTTTTCCACATAGTTATATTGTTATTTCGGGCCACAGTTTTTCAGTCACCACATTCTTGGTTTCTGAGTTATAAGTAGGGTCATTCTATGAACTCAGCAAGTGCTTCCCACCTGACCCCCTCAGTATCAACTGTTTTTTAACAGTAACTTTAGTTTATTGAATAAAGCCATGCAAAAGCCACACACCTTTATACTATGAAATGGTTCAGAGTTAGAGGCACTTGAAACACATAGTGGTGGGTTAATTTTTTTTATTTAAGTTACCTTTTTTAAAATCCCTTATAACTTAAGTACATACTATAACACATAAAATTTACAGGGCTGAAAACACCTTTAAACTTTGTTTAAAGATGCAACTGAATCAGTCAAGTGTTGCACTCTAAAACCAAAATCTGGTTTTTGTTCAGCATGACTTTTTCATAACTAACTTTGATTATTGCCAAAGATTGTGGGTTGTCATACTTTCAAAAGCAAAACTTCACCAGTTAAATGTCTATTACATATAGTAACAGAAACAAGCATTAATACCTGTGATATCTGCTTTCTTTTAATTAGTTAGAGAAAAAATGGCACTTTGTGTAAACTTTCAAGAATCATATCACCATGTGGGATATGTGGTTGGTCAAAATAAGTCATAGCATATGAAAGGTCTCCTTTTTACCTACTTGTGATACCAGGCTCATCATATAGTTTTGATTTCTTCTATGTCAAAATAATTTTCTAATACTCTTATATCCCATGTACTTGAAGGAACTTTTAAATTGGCTTCATTAAATATACTAAAGTTAGTGTACAAAAAAAACAGCTGATTTGAGTGGGTCAGCTGGTTACCTTTTCACATTGGACGATTTTTATATGGCATAACTCAGCAGTTCCACAAAAGAGACATTTCCTCACTAATCTCAGATGGTTTCATTAAACTAGAAGTTTGAGGCTGTAAGAGATTTTTACATATAGACGATGATTATGAAAATGTCTTCATGTAGTACAATGTTGTTTGATCAAATGTCTGTTCTGTTGTAGTTTCCTGACCCTGTTAGGTTTAAGTGGAGAAGACCTGACTATTTGTCAAGCAACTTCCACCACTTAAAGTGAAACATGATAATATGGTTTCAAAAGTTTTTTTTATTTAAGCACATACTTAATAGCTTGTGCAATTAATACAGCATGCGGAAACATTTTGTCAATAACACCTAAAGCTAATATAAAATTGTGATTTGGGTTGAAGCCTACTTATGGTAGGTACACCTGTGCTAAATATTGTTTTTAGCTCATCCCGCCTAAGGACCAGTGAGCTAATACTATGGTGAAGTGTCCATTGTCCGTCTGTACGTCCACCTGTCTGTCCATCCACAATTCATATGAATTGCTACTCTTCCTAGAGTGGTGTCAGATTTTAGTGAAACTTGGACACAATGATCACCTAATGGGTCTTCAACCAAATTGTCTTCAAGGTCGAGGTCATTTTACAGACACTTTTCCTTTTTCACAAGAATCACTACTCCTAAGAATATTGGTCTGGATTATAATATTCATAAATTGAATTTTTGCATGTGCCCCTCTACCATCTGTATATAAAAAGCCATCATTAGGTTTATTAATGGCATAATAACATCTTAAGATATGCTAGGGTTGGTCAAGAACTAGGGCGTGGCATAGGTCCTGGCCCATGATAATAGGACAATGACCTGGTTGGCCAACATGTTCAGCATAACTTCCTGTTTTTATGAGTGGAAAACTCAAAGGTCAAGTTGCAATATACCACTGTCACTTTTCTGTATTCTCTATTCCTATCATGCTGGCAGATTGTCTATGGTTTTGTCTTAGATGGTAGACCTACTACCATCACCACCTACTGAAGTACCATTTTTGACATATGTTGCATACCACTTTTATCACGTTAGATGGTGATGATCATGATCTTATTGATCATGATCATGGAGAGTGGTCCTATTGTTCGACTCCCACATTAGGAAGGTGTGGTTTGGCTCTTCCTACCACCATTATGCTAACATCAGCAACGCAATGCAATGACATGCTGATGCTGTCGCACATTTTTATGCTTTTTATGGCCATGGTTACTACTGACCACATAGTCCTGAACTCAAACACAGTCTTTAGGTAGTGAATGAGATTAATTTGCCGTGGATATGATTGTTTTCAAGCCTCTTTGACTTCTCAACAGATTTGATTTATCTTGAATTTGTGCAATACAGCCAACCAGTGACAAGAAAACGTACCACTTTCTTTCTGTACTTTACACATTATAATAACCCGTGAAATCTGATGGATCGTGAATCGGATCAACTAATACATCACTGACATTCTGGTTTTATAACAGTTGGTCAATATCCCCATGCCGAGAATATATTTTTTAATACATGAACTCCTGCTTGTTGGAGGAGACTGGTCAGCATGCTTGCAATGAATCCTGCTGGGTTTTAATGGAGCACTGCAGGCTTGTAGGACAGATATTATATTTGGCACAAATGACTGTGCTCAAAAAGGAGGGATCGAAGGGCATGGCTTCATTGTATGGATCAACATCACACTTAACCTGGAAAAGAATGACATTTTATAGAATTACATTGGACTGTAATTGAGAGGAAAGTAGAAAATAAAATGTTGATAATGAAAGTACATTACCTGAGAAAAGGATCTAAAAAACAGATGAGTGTATGACAGCCATGAAAGAGAAGTGTCACCAGGTTGTTGCTTTAGACTCTGACGATAAGCCTGAGGAAAGAGGTGGCTAGCAGTAAGGCATGTGAACTTGATGTTGTCACAAACACTAAAGCCTGAGGATGGATACTCACCTGCAGTGCTACCTGCAGCGCAGAATACTGCACCCACACCTCCTGCTGCTGTGCTGCTGACAGCGAAAGTGCTCCACCTCTGCCTGCATTTTCTCTCACAGCAAGGTAGTGAGCCCACACACACTCCTCCACAGCATGCACTGTCTCATTGCGAGAGTAAACTGCAACACAACAGAGATATTCACATAATACTACAAAGAAAAAGCAAACAGCAAGGTTTGCAGTAAAGGAAGTTTTGTGGCATTTAGGAAAGTGGATGTAAGTGAACAACTCTTACTTTCAGGTAGAAACAGATGAAGGATATCTTTGGCAATAAGAAAACCTGATGCACCATAAGTCATGGCTCTGTCACAGGAAAATGAGTATACTCTAATTATTTAAATATGATTTTAAAACAATTAATAGGTCTTTAGTTGGTGCAGGTATTACCTGGGATAGGTTGGATGAAAAAGCGGTGGTACAAACATTCCCATGGGAAAGAGGAGCTTATTACCGAGGAGAAATGGTGTGACAGACAGTCTGGAAGAAAAGTGAAGATTAATGCACATTTCAGACTAAATAGTTGCTATCAGCTTTTAACAGATACTTACATATCAACAGCCTCAGTCTGTGTTGTTAGGAGTTTATTGCGTCTCTTCTGCCGCAGGGACAGTAGCTGGACATAATTGGAGAAGAAGCTATTTTTGCTGACTGCCACCTGAAATGATAGTGTTTAAGGTCATTGGTGGTGCTTTATATCTGAATGGATTCTCCAGGCAATAAATAACCAGAGTAGGAAAGCAGGTGTGCTTTTTTCTTTCCATAGTTTCCAAAACCACTTCCTCCTCTTCCTCCTCCTTCTCGTCTTCTTCTTCTTCTTCTTGTGAATAGAGATTTGTGCTCACAAATTAATTAGCAACTTAAAGTGCCCTCTTTTGGGATTATAATAAAGATCTGTTCTCAAACTGAATTTGTGAACTTCATTATAAACATTTCTTCACAAAGAATCATAAATATAATCATGCACAGAAAATGTTCACAAAAAGGAAACCTAAATAAATTTAGTAGTAGGATGCTGTCCAAGTTAAGGACAATATTGGACAGTCCTTCACACCCTCTCCATGACCTGCTGGACAGACACAGGAGCACATTCAGCATCAGACTCGTTCAACCAAGATGCACCACAGAACACCACAGGAAATAACTTTTACCTGTGGACATCAAACTCTATAATTGCTCCCTGTGACTCCTTGACTAGTTTCATATTAAGTATTGTACTGTATATATTGTTCAACTTCGGAGTTATTTATGCTACATACTGCAAGTTATACAGACATGTTTATTTTTTTTATTTATTTTAATCTTAATTTTTGCCTTTCAAATTTATATTTATTTATATCTAATTGGGCATCTGCAAAACAAAGGCAAATTTCCCACCTTAGATTAATAAAGTAATCTGATTCTGATTCTGATTAACACTAGGGTCTGGGGTATAATTGGCTCTTTTTGAGTACTTTTAGTTTTGCCTTTGTATTTCACCATAAAAACTGTTTACCTTGCTTTGTTTGGTGTATTTTTTTCATCACAGCCTCAGTCTGAAAATTTACAGTAATTTTTTTTTCATTTTAACATATTGTATTAACACACTAGACCCAAAAAGTTGGATTTTTTTACCCTGAAAATCATAAACATGTTTAACAAACCAATTTTATAACTTAGAATGAAAATATAAAGTGTAAATTTCAAAAATGCATGCATAAATTTAGCAAAAAACAAACATATAAACACATTTTTTCATTAAAATGCAGGCAATGTCTCAGGTGTTTTTTGTACAACTATTTACAAAACAATCAGGTGTCACAATAAGATGCCACACAAATTCTGTCAGTTTCTGTCCACCACTACACACAGGGATACATCACAATGTCACAAATCTCTCAAATCACACTGTCCTCCTTCACTACATCCATGAAACTTCTCTGTGGTCTTCCTCTTTTCCTCCTGCTTGGCACCTCAGTTTTCAACATTCTTTATCCAGTATATCCACTTTTCTCCTCAGCACATTTCCAAACCATCTCAACCTTGTCTCTCTTACTTTGATGCAGAAATATTTCAAAGCTTGATTTGGTGACAATTTGATAACAATTTTATTAGCAGTTTAAATCTGAATATTACTTTATTAAACTCGTATTATAGTCTTAATATGTGGCATTAAAATGTATTAGATGGGATAGGTATATTTGTCAAAAATGTAAGAACTCACATGGGTTTACATTTGGTTTAACCTTTTGCAAAAAGAAGAAAAGAGAATAAACGCTTACATTAAATCAAGACCTTCAAAGAGGTTTTTTAATGTACCTTGGAAAAAAGCAGGTCAAGCTCAGCTTCACTAGAGATCTGCTTTATAGTCCATAGTTTTGGAATCAGAGTGTTAACCTGCAAAAATATTTAACAGGTGTCAAATTGTCAACAAAGGTCCGTTTCTGGATTAAAAATATATATATTCACACACCTCTTGTTACCTTTTCCATGACAGCCTGAATAGATGTCTGATCTGCCAACTTAAGCTCATGTAGTTTGGACTTGAAGGAGTAAAATACATTTTCAATAATCTCCTCTGCCTGTTGGAGAATAAATAACACAAGAATGTGTTATTTATATGTGTATTGTCAGACATAAACTTCTAATTGAATTTATTAAGTCTCATGACATCCCACCTCTTTCTGCGCTGTCCTTTGACTGAGAAGATGTGTGAAAACTAAATCAAATCCTGTCTTGGTCTCCTGTACACAGTGTTTCCAGCGAGGATCCTCCTGGTGGAGAGTCAAACAATGAAGCTGTTACTCCAACAAATCAGTTTGCAGATCCAGTTGTTTTCCTTTCTCTTCCTTACTGTACTGTATTTGGACTAACCTCTTCAGTGTGACCCAAAGCCAAAGAAAAGTTCCTTGCTGTTTCAGAAAATCTGGAGTCCATGGCAGGCATCAGGGTGTGCAGCAGATTAAAGACCATAAAAGTGTGAAGGGGAGCACTGGGTAGAAACAAATGACACAACAAAGAGTGAGTATAGAAAAAAAGATTACGTGTTCGTCATTCTTTTAGGACACTTTGCAGTACCTGGTGCTCGGTTCTTGCATTTTCAGCCAGGTGAAAATGATGCGGGACATAGCCATAACGTAGGGCAAGTTATGCAGAAGGACATGATCGTCTTCACTGAGGGACAGTGGATGGAAAGCAGTCTGCAGACAACCCAACCAATCAATGGCAGGAGCTTGTCTCTATGGGGATATTTACATAAATAAAATCAGTTATCACAGTGAATTCAAATCCTTTTTTTAATGTTTTTAAAAAAAAAGTTTATTTTGTCATGGTCCCCTGTTTTTATCCTTGTTTTTGGTTTTGAATTCCTAGTGAACATACCTGAGGATAGGTTTCCATTGAGTTTTTTCTGTATTCTAGTATCTGAAGTTTTGATTCTTATGTTTTTGTAGGTTGAGTTTGATTCCTGTATTCATGTCTTTCATTCTAGTAATTCTAATATCAGTTATATTGTACTGTTTTCCAGTTACTGTTTATTATTCATGGAAGTTAGATTTTTTTCTATTCTAGTCTCCCTGATGTTTAGCTTTTCAGATCAGGAAAAACTCTCTTCCTCTCTGCACAACAGACAGACATTCAAAGGATTTTATATATATAAAAGAACAACACAGCAGTTAAACAATATAGATTATGTACCTGCAGCTCTTTGATGGTCATGCGCTGGTGGAGCTGTCCTTTGGACAGGCGATAGTGCAGAGGTGAAACTGCCAAGGCAAGCTGAGAGGACAGAGAGATGAAAGTGCCCACATGGATCAAGCTGCTTTCCGGTGGGGCACCCAGCAGGTTCAGGTACCTTGCACATGAGGTAAAGAATGGACGCAGAGCCTAGAAGAAAAGAGAAAGGAGGAGAGAAACAACTTAGTGGGTTGCATGAATGTTGTTGTATTAATTTAAAGATATTTCCTGAATCAACAGCGATCATCAACCTCAGTTTTAGCTTTAGATTTCTCTGTCTCGCTGTTCCATTCAATCGGGATCAACAAATCCGGCTGATCAATCTGTTGGTAAAAAAGATACTTGATTTAAAGCAACATCACAGACCACCAGAATTTTAGGACCGAAATTATCCAAATTAATACTGGCCTGTATGTAAGTTTTGTTCATCCCATGGGCTACTTCATTAGGGTCTTTGCCCACGTAGACACTGAAGAATGGAAAGGTGTCATAGTCTCTCATTAGTAAGCCCAGGGTAGTGTTGAAATCAGGCTTATTCCACTTATCTGATACTGCCCAGCCTCCCAGCTGCATCCAGACAGGAGACAATGAATAAATATCAGTAGATATGGGTAAACAAAATGTATGAAAATCGACATTTCAGGTCTTTTCAGTTATATGTGGAACAAGAGAAGCCAAAGAGAATCTCACTAACCTTTTGTCTTGTCTGACCTCAACCTTACAGTCTTGACAAATCCCTATATATAATTATAGCACCCCCTTTAGGCCACCCAGCTTCATTTAAATCAGAATCAGAATCCTTAATTAATCCAGGGGGTAAAATACTTGGGGTCCAAATGCTCCATTAAGAATAAATAAATAGATAAATGAATACAGATATGAACAGATAGAAAATAAAACTGTATAAACTGTATAAAACTATACGTAAAAGTGCAGTTATCCCATAAACATTCAAAGCTATGACAGTGAAATAGCAATCTAAATATATATGAAAGATAGAAAATGAAATAAGAACAAAACATGTAATAAGAATCAAATAAGAATAGTTAGCCTTAATGAACAAAGTGCAATATGTCACATTATATACAGATATGGCCAGATATGGCATCAAAAGGGAGAGTTGTAGAGTTAAAAGAAATCTGACATCAGTTCCTACATGTTTGCCAAAATCTAATGTGTTGCCTGAATTGTGTTTACAGGACAAGCAATTTCCCTCAACTGATATTTTGGAAATTTCTAGTAATAAGAGAACCTGTTTTAGAAAGTGTCAGCTGAAGACCTTGTTATAGGTAGGAATATGATTATCATACTTTCTGGATGAGTGTGAGGAAGGGCTCTGCTCCAGCACTTTCTATAGCTTTTGTGTCCAAACAGGAATGGTAGAATCCTTTAGTCTTCTGCACTGCTGAACTATTCGTCCTGTTGTCTGTTTCTGACATTCAGATCCACAAAAAAAAAAATTAAGAAAAATTCAGTCATACATTAAAGTGACTTGCTTTTTCATACACTAAAGTGGTGCATAGCGGTATACAATAGAGGCCATTAAAAAATCCGCACATAAACTCCTACCTAAAATCTCCTTGAAATACTGCAGCAACACATCTTTTCTGTTCAGTGTTTTATGCTCTCTGAATCCTCTGTCTTCTTTCTCAGACTCTTCTGTCTGGCCAGTGACACCCTGACCTCTTTCTGTCCACCCACCATCCAATAAATATCTGTCTGAACCACATGTGAATAGGAAGTAATCACAGGGCTGTGTGAAGGGATCCGTAGACATGCAGAGGTGGGCCGAGGCCATCTGACAGGCAGGGGAGAGACATGGAGTCACTACAGGGAGGAGTGAGAGAAGTGTTAGACAAAATGAAAAAATTCTGAATGTAATTTCTCATATTGTTGCATCACTGAATTTTTCTGAACGCCTACCAGGGACAGCACAGTTATTGCTGTCAGTGTGAGGATCATGATGCACATAGTATATTAGTCCCAGAATGACAGCACATAAGGAGAAGCCACAAAGGAAGAATAGCAGCTTTTGATGTTTTATCCACATTGATTTTACTCGATGCTGGTACTGGATGTTAGACTCTGACAGTTGCAGTAGTTGTAGCCCAGCATGGAGTTGGCTTTGTTGCAGCAATGGCTGGACTGAAAGCTGAGGCTGGAAGGGAATAATAGAAAAAAAAGGAAAAAACTGAAATACAGTAAGAGTTTTTCTTTCTTAATAATGTTTCTTAAATTTTACTTGCATCTCAATTTTCTTCCATAAAATTGTTGCTGTTGTTGGGTCTTCCAAGAATCAATATATAAACATTATAGAAATACAGAAATGTATGCAATTTGATGTCTGTGTTCTAAATATAGGCTTAATTCATGTCCAGTGCAAATGATGAAAAGAGTTACATAGCCCAATGACCAACCTTTTGTTTCTTGTAACTTTGTAAAGTGATGGACGCCCACAAGTATTTGAAAGGTTTAATTTCTATGGGTTGTGAACAATTTAAACAAAATGCCTTAAGCCTGTCAGTGCGTTTGTAATTTTATTTTTAATAGAATATAGATCACAGTTGTGTAGTAATGTATTTTACCCCTTTTTCTTTTTATTAAATATGATTTGACTCTGTAGGGCCTTCCAGTGGTAACCATTTAGGGCCGATGTTCCTGATTATTTACATCATCAGTAAATCTTCTTTCCTTTTTCTCAGGCAGTCAATGAGCCCATAAATGTCAAAATATTTAACATGCAAAACTTTTTTTTCCTAGAAGAAGGTGATGTCTCCAGTTTCCTGTCCATTTATAATGATTTTAAAAAGAGGAAAGCGTAATATCTTCACACTGGAGAAGCTGAAACCAGAAAATTTATGACAGAGAAATGCCACAGCAATCATTGAATAACATTAAAATTGCTGCTGGATAACAGATAGCACAGTGGGGGTGTGATTGGCTTGGTTCAAATCCCAATCGTGGAGTTTGCATGCTCTCCCTGTACCTTTGTGCGTTTCCTTCACGTACTCCAGCTTCCTCCCACAGTCCAAAGACATGCATGTGAGGTTAACTGTTGAGTCTAAATTGTCCATGGATGTGAAATAGATAAAGTACTTGAAGTGTGTTGTATGAATGTGTTGTTAAAATGTGACTTGTAGTCTAAAGAGCTTTGAGTGTTCAGTAAGACTAGAAAAGCACTATATAAATATGAGTACATTACAAAACTCTGTTTAGCCATTATAAAGTCTTGAAATGTTTCAGATGCACATTTGAAAACTAGAAGCACTCAGAGCACAAACCTCTGTCGAGGCCATAGAGCCTCCCCATGATATCATTACACCTGAAAACAACTGGACTATAATTATTTACCACCATAATGTGATTGCTTGAACATGAAACCTTACCTCTAGCACTTGGAATCACACTGATGTCAATGTTAGTTCTAGTTATTCAAGAAAAACCCATTTTCATTAATGGCAGTTTTGTTCCACATTTAGCTCCATAACTAATGAAGATACATAAAATGTTTTGGCACACCACTGAATCAGCAGAGTTTAAACTACAGTTTGTAGTATTTTTTGCTAACTCACAGTAAAGAATTTCTCATGAACTCTATTTCCACAGCTTGAATCACGAAATCTGGAGTCCTACTTGTGTCCTCAGTAAGGCAGACAATATAGAGATATTATAGGCAACTGTAATTTTTATGCAAAAATTATTGCAATTGTTTATGGACCTGAAACACTTTTCTTGAAATTGCCTCATCCTGCAATGGTAAAAACAAACAAACAAAAAGAAATCCTGGATCTGGATCACTTTCAAAATTTAATGGTTTGTTACTTACACCACACAGTACCCTACAACATGCATTCATAACTTTATTAGTTAATTTTCACTGATACAAATGGAAAGAAATCATTTGAAAAATCCTAAAAAAATATCCTGGATCTGAATCACCTCCAAAATGTGTTTTTTTTTTTTTTTAAAACCAAAAAAATTTTTTTTTTTTTTTTTTTATTTGTACCATACCTCAGCCCTCAAAAACATGTATAACAATCTTTTCAGAACTTTTTGAGTTATATTGTACATAGACAGACACACCAAATGCTAGTGAGAAAGTGTGTAGTATGAAAAGTATGAAATCATCTTAAATTCAATTTGGAAAAGTCTTAAATGTTTATACATCACTGCAAGAATTTCCAGCACACAATGCAATATCCTTGTGGTAACTCTGATGATGACTGATGAAGGCCTTGCTTGCTAGTCTGCTGTTTATTTTACAGAAATGGGAAGATCCAAGTCTAATGACGAATGGCTTGAGAATAACAATTGTTCTCAATGTTTAAAGCCAGTGTCCGGAAATGCTTACAAAACTAACAGTTACAAATTAAGGGGCAATGGGATATCATTTAGGACAATATGTTTGTTTTTTTCATATTAACACATTTGGACATTGCTCTTAAAAATCAGTCAAATTTAAATTGCTTATACCAGTAGTGACTCTGTAGTACAGCTGAAATGCAAATCAAGCAGTTTCCAGTCCTCTACATAAGGATTTGATTTTTTTTAACATCACTTGGAGAAAGCAAGAAAACAAAAATCCTGTGCCTTACAAGTGTAACAGTACATGACACTAAGAGCTGTCACTTGCTATGAAACTGATTAAATGGACATTTATCTTGTATTACAAGTTTTAAATGAGAATAAATGCTTAAAATGTTTGCAACAAGACATTTTAAGCATAATTTGCAGACTGCAGTCCTCATCCTACTGAAACCACATTGCTTAAATAATACAATTTCTTAGGAACAATGATGACTCTGCTTCTTATACAAGCCTAATTAACCTGCGTCAAGTTGCCCCCCCCATCAAACGCAAAACTTCGGGAAAATAGTCGCATTCGTTTGTGCTTCGTTTGTGCTCGTTTGTGCTGTTTTGGTTTTTGAGTTATTAACGATTATTTTATAGGTCATCCTGAGGTCACCCAGCCCCCATTTGCTCCAAATTGACCCCGGAATGGCCGCGTTTGTTTGCGCTTCGTTTGTGCTGTTAAAACTTTCGTTTGTGCCGTTATGGATGTATAGATATAGCACATTTTAATTTCGGGCGATGACGTCAATCCCATCTCCCTCCGGGGATTCCCTTGGAAATGGTATAGTATATTTTGACTTCATTTGTGCCGTAAAAATATAGGTTCATGTGCTATTACGGTTTTATTGATATTTCAAGTTTTATTATCAAGTGACGCTGGTAACCCACTGCCATGTCTTTTTTTTCTTTTAATTAGATACAGGACGTACACCTGTACTGGATCATACTTCGGTTTTACTCCATTAATCGAATCTCACTCGTGATGGCTTTACCTGATCATAACTTTTTGATACATCTTCCTTGTTTAGCTGTCCTGTCCTTTGTACTTTGTTCATATTTCAACCTCCTGGGACGCCTCCATTGCAGGGAGAACTCAAGGTAGATATGTAACGGATTTTTTGCGATAGAAAACAGTGTAACTACCCCGTTTTCAATGTTAAGATGTGGTTTTATAGCAGTTTGATAAGGGCTTGTACACATGCATTTGTGTTTTGACTCCAGCAGTGACTCGGCTCACATTTGGGTATAAAAATGTGAATGCCACTGGGGCACTAGAGCTGTTATGCCCTGTGAGAACAACCTGATATAAGAAGATATAGCCAGAGGAGCCATTTGGTCTCATCAGTTTTTTAACTACTGAGCCAGTTGCATCAAAACACACTGTTGGGTGAGATTTCTTTGATAAAGTCTTGTACACATGCATTTGTGTTTGACTCCAGTAGTGACAGAAAAACTTGTCCAGTCCAATATCTTTGATGCTGCTACTGTACTTCAGTAGCTGCAATGAGAAAATGGGATTTTTGTCACCTAATTCCACATCATTTTTCTCTTGTTTTGCTTTGCGCAGGGTGGCCAAATTTGGCTTGGCTCAGTATCTCCAAAATCCA